>JADRCD010234399.1:0-26248 GCA_019843815.1 Montemys delectorum
TTTTTTTTTTTTTCAGAGACTGAGAGAGGAATAGAACTCAGCTACCTGATATAGAGAAAGACTCATCTCACCTCTCAGATGCATTTCCTTGCCTATGTGGTAAAAAGAAGATGAAGTTCACGGCACGTTGTCTGCTTTCAATACCATTTCTCTAAGGAACTTGGGAGTCTCAATTTAGTGGCAAAAGTGTGTTTTTCCCTTTGCTGGCCAAAAGTTTAAGGTGAAGAAAAGAACAGAGAGCACCTTAAACTTTGCTTTCTTCAGAGGATTTCAGAGTAAGAATTAAGAGAGGGTCACTCTGTAAATGTGGTCAATAGCCTATGGCTAGGAAGGTCACAGGTCCTAAGGGCCATATGCTTCTGATGCTTTGTTAAGTAGACATCTCATCAAACCATCTTTGAAATGTGTATGGCTTACACCCATATACCAACACTGTTTCAGCTAGAGTCAAAGAAGCTGCTGTCACTCCCCAGTGGACAGCGGTTAATTCAGAGACCCATAACTACACAATATGCTGAGAATAAGTAACTGTTTAGCATCAAAGAATTGATCAAAGAACTAAAGGATGAGGGGGACTACAATAAAGCAGTCCTCTGGGTGTGGCATGATCATGGTACATCATGAGCATCCAGCAGTATGGCTCCCTACCTCCTCAAGACATGCACAGAGATGAGCAAGTAGGGAAAAGAGTAGTTGGGAAGCTAGAGATCAGCTGAAGTGGAAAAGAGACATGAGAGAATAGTGTGTGTTGGGGGTGGGGGTGGGGTGAAGTACAACCACACTGCATTGTATCCATACTGTATACATGTATAAAATTCCCAATTAAAAAATAAGAGAGTATTTGGAAGACATGAAGGGATTTCCCAGTAAAAGGCTGTTTGCATACATGGTAGCCCAGATCGCCTGAGATCTGCATGGAGACAAGGGTGTTTTGGAAACTGTGGTAGGAAGGAGGCAGTGAGTCAGGGTTTACTGCCCCCAGAAAAAGATATTGCTCACAGGGAGGCTTCGGACGAAGTCTGTACATGAATGTAGGGTGGGGTTGGAAAGATAGATTGGCCTATGGGAACTTTGAGGAAGAAAGTAGGGGAGAGAGATGTGAGTGACAGAAAGGTGGGAAAACCCACTGGGGCAATGGTACCAAAAGAGGATCTCTTGGGGCAGGAAAAGCTGTCAAAATGGAAGAAGAGCTCCTGTGTCACACTGAGAATGGACATTTACCAGCTGTGTAGGAAGCCCATGGGTATTCATCTTTGTGTTGTCATGCTTCCAATTTTCATTTCTTTTCTTTTCTTTTTCCGTCAACACGTGTGAAATGGGTGTGGTTCAGAGCAGAGCTGTTTTGGTTACCTTAGGGCTATACTTACTGTCCGAGTTTAGAGCTAAACCAAACATAGCCTACCTGGAAACTCTTCTGTATTTATCAGCCATCAGAATAGAAGCTGAGTCACAGGATGACACCAACACACCTGGTTTCTGTCTCATTCTTCCTTATTTCCTGGGTGTTGGCAATCTTCACTCGTGCTTGTTCCAACTTTGAAATACTCCGTCATCTTGATAACCACTCATCCCGCCTGAGATTGATGCTCTCAGAGAGGTCCCTCACTGGTTCTTCTCCCAGTGGTCTTGTTTGCATCACTGAGCTGCACAGCCTGTCCACAATTAGCTGTCAGCAAGTGCTCTGGTTAATTTCAAACACTGGCAGGTAATTGGTATTTAGCTTGGAAATCTCACCTATGCATACATTGGATTTCACTTGTGTTTAAAGGGAAGCAGAGAAAGAACCCGTATGTTTGGAGAAAGGCCTTTATTTTCTCTCTTCCCAGCTTAGTAATCAACTAAAAGCTATTCACTGTATCCCCATGCCCCATTCCCACTTCAGAGGAAGAAATGGGTGAGGATAGGGATATTACCACCTTAGAGACTCTGGAGCTGGAAAAATGTGCTGACATGGATTCATAAAGTGCAAGATGGGAGATAATGCCTTCATTCACCGATCTCCTTTTTATCACAAGAAAGACTGAGAATCCACAAAAGGTGGAGTAACCTTTTTACAAAGAATAAAATTAATTAAAATATCAAGATAATCCTCTCATCTGTCTGTTCTTATATTGAGTCACTTTCCTAGAAGCATAAACTCTTGTGAGACTCTTAGTCACATCCAGATATGAACTGTGTTTATCTGTTCATCTGTTCTCACCAAAGAGCCTTTCTTCAGTGTAGTTTTATATAAACTTCAGATGTAGAAGACAAACCAGGAAGGCTGGGTGCAGGGGCAGGGCTGGGTGCAGGGGTAAGGCTGGGTGCTGGGGTAAGGCTGGGTGTAGGGGCAAGGCTGGGTGCAGGGGCAGGGCTGGGTGCAGGGGTAAGGCTGGGTACAGGGGTAAGGCTGGGTGCAGGGGCAAGGCTGGGTTCAGGGGCAGGGCTGGGTGCAGGGGTAAGGCTGGGTTCAGGGGCAGGGCTGGGTGCAGGGGTAAGGCTGGGTGCTGGGGTAAGGCTGGGTGCAGGGGCAAGGCTGGGTGCAGGGGTAAGGCTGGGTGTAGGGACAGGGCTGGGTGCAGGGGCAAGGCTGGGTGCAGGGGCAGGGCTGGGTGCAGGGGTAAGGCTGGGTACAGGGGTAAGGCTGGGTGCAGGGGCAAGGCTGGGTTCAGGGGCAGGGCTGGGTGCAGGGGTAAGGCTGGGTTCAGGGGCAGGGCTGGGTGCAGGGGTAAGGCTGGGTGCAGGGGTAAGGCTGGGTGCAGGGGTAAGGCTGGGTGTAGGGGCAGGGCTGGGTGCAGGGGTAAGGCTGGGTGTAGGGGCAGGGCTGGGTGCAGGGGTAAGGCTGGGTGCAGGGGTAAGGCTGGGTGCTAGGGTAGGGCTGAGTGCTGGGGTAGGGCTGGGTACTGGGGTAGGGCTGAGCCAGCCCTCTGTGTTTCCTTTCCTTTGTTCTCTCCTCTGTCTAGAAACCACTGTGCTAGCTTCCCAGATGCATCTTTGAAGGGTAACTGACTCAGTGTTTGAAGTCAGAAAATAGGATATGGCCTGGTTCTTTTCCCAGACAGCTCTCACTAGCTAGACCCATCCCAGCCTCTTATATGTGCCTTGTGTTACCATGTTCTCATTTCCTAGGCTAAAAGAAGGAGCTCCGGCATGACTTGGGAGAGCTCGTAGACCTCCTCACCCTCTAGTGTTTCACTTTCCTTGGCACAGTTTGCCTCGACCCGCTCCCTGCAGTCATCAGTACTCAGGACTCTATAGTATAGATTACAGATTGCAGCCAGGCTCCTGCAGCAAGCGCTTCTCTGATTTTACTTCAGATGTGCTCTTAGCAATCTCTGCAGAAGGACATTCTACTCAAACTGAAGACAGTCCCATAGGGTGGGAGTACCTTGCCCATCAGCCAGTGCAATCATGTTCCCATCTGATGACCATCTTCTCTCTGGACCAGTGATAGCCTGTTTCCCAAGGAAGCTTCACACTGTCATTTATAGAATACAATGTTGTCTTCCTATCCTTGGTGGCCAAACTGCCTTATGGTTTTAGGAGAAAATGCTTGGTGTGGCAAATGGAGACATTATTTAGGCCTTCCTCCTATAACTGTCCACAGAGTGGCTGTTATGAGGTAATCAGGGAACCTCCTTTGTTACCAGTTCTTGACCACAAGAAACCCTACTTGAAAAGCCCCAGCCCATGAGTGAGTAGGGTCCTGGAACAAAGACTTCCTCACTTGTGTTTGATGAAGACTTCGCTCCAATAGAAGCCTGTTGGGCTAATAGATTATATCATGATTGAACGTCTCCTCTGCCCCCAATCCTCTATCTGTTTTCCCACAGATCTTTCTCTATCTCAATACTTTTTTTGTATTCCTAATTGTGTTATAGCATTTACTTCCCAGAAAACAAAAGATTAGAAGTAAAGGGAAGGAAATGAGTTCTAAATATAGGATTCAGTCGAGTTTGGTTATTTATTTATTTATTTATTCATTCATTTATTTATTTATTTATTTATTTATGTTTTTTAGATTTTTTAAATTTACTCTTCCTAGATGGTGGTTATGAATAGGCTTTGGGATAGCTGAGAGAGTTACTGGTTTACTAACATATACAAATGTGTATATACGTATATGTATATGTAGATATATGATATATGTGTGTCTGAGTATATATAATATGCATATATGTGCATGTATACACATATACACACATATATCCTATAAATGCCACAATATTGTCTACAATCTGCATGCATACATAATGTGTCTAAACACATTGAATAATTTATGTCATTTAAAGATATAAAACACAATTCACAGAGGTTTTGAGTAATATATCTTTAAACAGTAGACACTAGTATAAAACACACACAGGGAAGGAGCTTTCAATTTAAGAGGACCGAATTAGATGGTGTTGTTTTCATACAGTAACTGAGGATTTCCTTAAATCATAATAAATAAATAAATAAATAAATAATAAACAACTTTGTTTTCACAAAGTAACAGGGGGGTTCCCAAAATATAATAAATAAGGAAGTAAATAAAAAATAAACAACTTTGAAAACGATTGCCCCATTCCCACACTGAATAGCTCTCATTTGACCATTTGAGTAGCTGAGAGAAGCTAGAGTGACCCACTCTAGAATACAATCAGATATCATATGTCCCTTTAATACAGTCTCAAACCTTCTAAAATGTGTGCATATTAACTGTGAATATGTAATCCTGATCGTTCTGTGCAGAGGGAGAACTAGGTAATAGATATTTTTCTTGTGTCATATAGCCCCATTTGTTTTGGAGAAATGCTTTGTCTTAGCATACAATGGCTCTCTTTAAAAAGCAGGAACCCTACAGTTTTCAGTTGCTGCTATATAGAATCTTATACTTGGAAGAGATCAAGAGCCTTGTCCAACAAAGGAAGAGACTGAGACTCATTCTGAAGAAGCTTAAAAATGTGTTCAAAGTCACATAATGAATATATGGCATGTTTCACCTAGCTTAAGAGTTGCTAGATGTTTCTGTTGATGTGATAAACACAACCAAAAGTGACTAGGGGAGGAGAGGATCTATTTAGCTTATAGTTCCTAGTAGCAGTCCATCACTAAGATGTGTCAGGGTAGGAAATCAAACAGGAACCTGGAGACAGGAACTGATGAAGAGATCATTGAGGAATGTTGCTTACTGGCTTGATCAGCCTGTTTTCTTATTTGCTCAAGACCATTTGCTTAGGGGTCGCACTGCCACCAGTAGTCTGGGTCTAACTTCATCAATCACTGATCAAGAAAATGGCTTCCCCCACAGATTTGTCTACAGGCCAATTGAAGGTAGGCATTTTCACAATTGTATTTCCCTCTCTCCAGATAATTCCAACTTGTGTCATTGGCAACGAAACTAACCAGTACATGAGGCTTATATGTCACAATATGCCATGTTACTATGACACACTGTTACTATGACACACTAACTATCACAGATGTTAGTGAGTTAGCATAAAAGAATTTTATTACTGTGTCACCAAAATTTTACCATAGTTCTGGCTGATCTCTAGGGTACTTGTCCTCCACCTGGTGCACCAGGGACTCAGGCATATTTGACTTCATGGTATATTTACTTCAAGAAATGACTGCACCATTGTAGACATTGTAGAGCTCATGAGTGGAACTACGAAAGGGTCATTCACTAGTCACTAAATGCCAAGGAGACATACAGTCACCTCTGTAAAAGGTGAGCAGACTGAGATAAAGGTGAGCACTCAGTACTTCCGCTCTGCCTTTCCAGGCTTCCAGAGTGCCACAAAATCCAGGGAAAACCACAGACTCTCTGAGAAGGCTGATTTATTGCCTCATTTTTGATCAGTAGCATCTAAGTTATGAATCAGTTCATTGATATCAGTCACTAAAAGCAAAGAAGGGAATAAACATGGTGTGAGAAACACCATGACCAAAGGCAACTTGAGGAGGAAAAGGTTTATTTCAGCTTATAGTTATAATCCTTAATGAAGAGAAGTCACTGCAGGAGCTCAAGTCAGGAACCTGGAAACAGGAATTGAAGCAGAGGTCATAAAGAAACACTGCTTACTGGTTTGCTCCTCATGGCTTGTTCAGCCTGTTTTCTCATACAACCCAGGACCATCTGCCCAGGGGTGACAGTGACATGAGCTCTTTCAAAGTAATCATCAATCAAGAGAATTCCCCACAGGCCTGGCTACAGGCCTATCCAATGGAGACACAACTAAGTTTTCTTTTTCTCAAATGACCGTAGTATGTGTCAATTTAACAACAACAACAACAACAACAAAATTAAACTAAAAAGCACAAATCCTTCCTAAATAAAAACAAAGTAGTCCAATGACTTGGTCAGGCAGGACAGAGTTTGCCATGGGACTCCTGGGAGACCCAGTGATGGCGATGTGTAATTGATGAGGGCTGTGCATCTAGAAGGGAGAAGAGTGTTGAAGAAGGTAAAGACTGCCCTTGACCGTGGTCTTTGAATTTGTCACTTGGTCTCATGTTCTTCATGAGCAAAGAAAGCCCTTTTCTGAAGTCTGTGGCGTCATTCAAACAGTGCCAAGTTTTATCAAACCTCTGATCTTCTGTTTGTCGGCCTCCCCTCCCCAGAGGTCTCATACTACTTTAAAAATAAGTTGCAAGCTCAACTCTTGGGTTTCCTGTCAGGTTCTCATATCTGCAGAGTTGAGGAGACTGTGAGATGAACATGGCAGAAGGAAGTCAGGCCTAGTTTCAGCTGATTTATTAGCTCCTTGACATTTCCCAGGCTGCTACTTCTGCTTGCTCCATGCGCCCAGGAGAGGTCACCCACTCAGCCTGGGGTTTCTGTTAGTCTTTCAGGGCTGGGTGTTTACTCAAGTCCTTAAGCCACCTGGCAGCTGGACTTGGCCATCCTCTTCCTTGGAGTTTTTCCCCTTCCCTTTGGAGATGGAAAGGTCAGCGAGGAACCATTTTCACTACTAGAAGAGCCGAGACATGTACTCTCAGATGCAAAGGAGTTGCAAGTAGGGAGTCAGATGAGAACCAGAACGAGGCTGAAGAGCCTTGTCAATTCGTTCTAATGTAAGGGAGACAGAGCTTCCTAGTCTAGGACAAGGCTCTGGAGTCAGACTGCTTGGATTCACAGTCTGGTTCTACCACTTACCACTAATGTGATAAAAAACATTCCTTAATCACTGTGGCACTGAACTTTTTTCTTTTGAACATTAAAATGGGCACTATTGCATCTACTTGGGTAAATTTGAAGCTTTTATGGGAAGATGCAATCAGCATTATTATTGTTGCGATATGACAGGATTCTGGGACCAAGAGACTTGGTAAGTTCACGCCTGTGGTTATCATCGATACTATCCATAACCATGCCACAGGACTTAAGGTGCTCCAACTGACATGCATGACTGTTCCCACACCCTAATGTGATCAGGCTTTTTTGCCTTTCTGGATTCTGGTGTGTATCACAATAAGTAAGAGATGTCTTGAACAATAAACTTATATTATATTATATAATATGAGATACTACCCAAAATCACAGGCCAACTTGATCTAGCAGTTCCTCATGAGACCTCTTCCCAAGTTAACCCAGGCTGTGGCAAGTGGACAATTAAAACTTACATGCATATTCACTAATCCCATTCACTAAGACAAGCCCTCATGGGTTAATAACCTTCCCAACGTCACTGCTTCCTAATGCCATTATCTTGCTTGGGTCACACAATATGAGTCTGGCGAGAAGTCAAACCTAGCACTTTGTGAAGGACCAGTGGCAGTGGCAGTGGGGATAGTAGTCACCATCCATCCTCTTTGCATTTAACTTTCTGTGTGACTGTCCTAAGGAGCCATGTTGGGTTGTATGCAGCTAGCTTTTACAGTGCTGCCTTTGGCAAAAATTAGCGTCAACTGAGAATGTTGCTTTTTTCATGGAGTCTGGGGCTCTTCTGTTAGGGGTTGTGAGTCTCTGACGGGACACTGACAGAGTCTAGTTCATAGTTGGAAAATCTTGGGATGATCAGATCCTAGAGCACCAGGGTCTTGAAACAGCAGGTCACCATCTGAATCTTCTTCTGGGGTGTGCCTCTAAGGGTACTGCTGCTTAGACACTTCTAGTCAGTCAGTAGTTTGTGTCCATGGAAAAGAGAAGGGAAAAAAAATCACCAATGATTTCATCCATCCCACCATGCCACAGTTCCTGTTTCAGAAGGAAAACTCCATTTCCCCTTACTGAAAATGTCTGAGGAAGAAGAGAGCTTGTCTATCTACAGAAGGCATCTACTGAATTACATGGTGAAATATGTTGATTTGCTCTAGGCGGTGTCTCAGTTTCTGTTGTATGGCTGTGAAAACACCTGACCCAGGCAACTCTTAAAAAAGAATGCATTTTTAATTTGAGAGTTGCTTACAATTTTAGAATGTTAGCCCATAATCACAGCAGGAAGCAGGCTGGCATGGTGCTGGAGCAGTAACTGAGAGCTTTATGTTCTGATCCATAGGCAGCAGACAGAGGTGGGAGGGAGGGGAGGAGAGAGAGAAAGAGATAGAGATAGAGAGAGGGGGGATGGAGAGTGAGAGAGAGGGACGGAGAGAGGGAGAGAGAAAGAGGGAAGGAAGAAGGGAGGGAGAGAGAGAGGAAGGGAGGGAGAAAGAGAGACTAGGCATGGCTTATGTTTTGAAACCTTATAGCCCACCCGCAGTGACCCACATCCTCCAACAAGGCCACACTTCCTAGTCCTTCCCAAAAGGTCCCACTAATTGGGGACCAAGCTTTTGAAAGTATAGGTCTGCGGGGGAACAGTCTCATTCAAACCGTCGTACATGGGTCCTTTGATTCTAAGTAAAGCTTTGTTGAATTTTTATAAATAAATTTAAAAATTAGATGCCGGGGAGTGGTGGCACACGCCTTTAATCCCAGCACTTGAGAGGCAGAGGCAGTCAGATTTCTGAGTTTGAGGCCAGCCTGGTCTACAGAGTGAGTTCCAGGACAACCAAAGCTATATAGAGAAACCCTGTCTCGAAAAACCCAAAATAAAAAAAAAAAATTAGACACTCTGTAAAGTACACACACACACACACACACACACACACACACACACACACACACACACACACTCACACACACACGCACGCACACACACACACAAATGTGTGTGTGTGTTAGAAAACTAGAGGGTAGCTCATATAATCAAATACAAAGCTGAAAACCTTGGTTTTGTATAGCATATGAGTAAAGAAGCCTTGGTAGGTGAAACCCATTAGCTAAGACTCTACAGGTCAAGTCATTTTCGATTGCATCCCTGGGAAGCATTAGCTGCTGGGATGCCAATGAGCTGAGCAGCAAAAGGTAATGTGTTTGCTTGGTAGCCCACTAATGGCAAGCAGAAGAGTAGCTGCTAATGAACTATACAGGTTCTGCCAGCTTAAAGAGGAGCAGACTCCTGAACAGGCCCTGGTAACAGACGTCTGCCCTAGTTGCCGTGTGCATCATCAACCCCGTGGCTACAATTTGTTCCCTGGGGCTGCTAGGGCCATAGATCCAAATGGAC
Organism: Montemys delectorum; assembly: GCA_019843815.1. Lineage (NCBI taxonomy): Eukaryota > Metazoa > Chordata > Mammalia > Rodentia > Muridae > Montemys > Montemys delectorum. The sequence goes on from JADRCD010234399.1 coordinate 9,516, forward strand.
TCAACACACCTCTGTTTGTAGAGCATGTGTGTCACACAACATGAAGCTGCCTAAAAGGCTCACTCTCTGTCAGAGACTCATGTCTGTGCTCTGGAGAAAAGCGGACAATCATCCAAAGCCATCTCTGCTGGTCTCACCTATCCTTCAAAAGGAGTGCTGGGCTCCTGAGGTCCCTGAATACACAGTCTGGCACTTTGCTTAGACCATAAACTAAAAATAAGTGTCCCCAGGAGTGTTCCTGTTGGCAGTGACAGTTGAACCATCACCTCACCACAAAGACACTTGTCAATTGGGGGCTTAGAAAAGGGAAACACTTAAGTGCTAGTCTATCAGACTAAAAGAGTTTCAACAACCAGCCCCAACCCAGCACCCAGTCCACCCCCAGACTTCTGGTCAGTGGTCAGAGTCTCAGCTTACAGGGGAAAGCTGAGCCTGTGACCCACGCAAGGCACAGAGGCTGCTCTTCACTTACAGCACTGAGAGGAAAGGTGAGGCGATGTGAACCCACAGCAGCCGCCTTTTAAAAGGTCCCTGGGAAACTTTAGAAGAAAACAACAGTGTTATTCGAAAGGCACAGAAAACATTTCCAAAATGTAGATGATCAGAGAGAGAGCCTGCAGTTCTGTGCATTATTAATATTTTGTGGTGCTTCTCATCCTGATTTTTTTGATCAGTAGGAAGACCTTAGGGTTCAGTGGCATTGTGCCATAGATCAGAGCTTTGTCTCAGCCTTCTCCTATCCCTCAACTGGGATAGGAGATGATCCTGGCCTGAAGTGAGAATTTAATGAGTACTTGTGTGCGGGACAATTTAATAATGCCATTCGTAAGCTTCCTTGACCTCAGACCCTTAATTTTATAAAAGCAGGCTTTCTCACATTTCAACATTTCTTGGCTAGTTTTCTTTTAATGACTTTATGATATTCCATAAAATGGCTGGTTGTTGTATAGTGTAGTGAATTAGGACCCTAGCATTAGACAAATAATTCTGTGATGGATCTCTCTGGGTACCATTTTTCAAAGGAGAGTCCAGCCTTGAACCTTGTTTGGCCTGAGGCCTGAAAGTTGATACATCTATCCCTATAAAAAGTCAGATTTAATGAGATCAAGTATAATGATCCATTTCTTGGGTCATTTATCCAGTAACCAATTTATCATTTTTCCTTTTCTTCTCATGCTTTTGGAAGCTATTCCTCATTGGGTTAGCAAGGAGACTTGAAAATTTAAATGAACACCAACTATTTTTAAGTACTTGTTGCTAAATGGAAAAAACTTAAGAGCAAGAAACCAGACAGAACAGGCTTCTACTTTTAACAACATATATTAAGTTTTTTTATATTTGAAAAATGAATTTTGTACTGTTATTTTAACATGTATTTCCATTTGACACTTAGCCCATCTGTGTGACAATAATAGTAATAACATTTATTCTTAAGGCAGAAAAGTGGGTTTGCAAACTCACATTATTTTTCCTCTGAAAATATTTAACCTTTCTTTCTAGAAGTTTCTTGGGATTCAAACATTGATATGATGCCTCTTTCCTATTTCATTTACTTAGTTGGAAAGGATGCAGTTTTAGAGTATTGACTGAAGAGAAAAAATGACTCCTATAGCAAGAGCTAACACTGAGACACTGTGTGCTTAATGTGTGCCAGATACAAAGCTAAGTCTCTGAAGGGATGAACTACTATATATACTTTTAACAAAGGGGGATGTCCATTTAAGATCCAGCCACTGGAGGAGGCTGATAAACCAGGAAGAGTCAGGGAGGACTGCGCATGGGGAGAGTGTTAGCTGTTCTTCCATTCCTTGGAGTTGGCATTGGTTCCGGCCAGAAGACTCTTGGTCAACACAGAACCAATATGAACAAGCATGTCTTCTTTTAAAAAATAATTATCTATTTATTTTATGTATATGAGTACACTGTAGCTGTCTTCAGAAGAGGACATTGGATCCCATTAAAGATGGTTGTGAGCCACCATGTAGTTGATGGGAATTGAACTCAGGACCTCTGGAAGAGCAGTCAGGGCTCTTAACCACTGAGCCATCTCTCCAGCCTGAAAACCATGTTTGTGTTTAATATAGCATATACCTTCCAAATTGAGATAGATAGTGATATGAGGTAGAGTGTGTAAGATGGTACTGTCAGTGTAGCCAGGATGCCTGGACTCAAGAGTTGTAGATGGAGAAGGACAGAAAAGTAAATGGCGCATGAAGCATTTCAGAGACAGAATTTTTAAGAGCTGGCAAATTTCAAAGAGAGAGGAGGGGGAGGGGGAGAGGGAGAGGGAGAGGAAGAGAGGGAGAGAGAGAGAGAAAGGGAGAGAGACAGGATAATAAAAATAAAGGTTAAATTCCAGGTTATTAATTTGGGTGCTTAGGCAAAAATATGGTCCTACACAGTTGGAGATGAGCAAGTCTGGGGGAATAGCTGACTCATGGTTGAGGAAATGGAAGATTCTTTTCTTACGTTGCCATTTAAAGAACTGATGTTCTGGCTCAGAGTAGAGAAGACAAAACTAGAAGAGTTGCCTCCTTCTTTATCCAATGTTGTTAGGCAGGACGAGACTCCATGCTGGATTAACAGTGAACTGGGGCTTCACTGTTTTCAAGTCATGTGACTTAAAAAGTTATTTAGTCATCTTCCACCCATACTTTATAGTCCTAACCTCTGAAGGAGAGTTAATATTGCCTGTTCTCACTACTGTTGACAAGATATACATCCAATCCTTTGCACAACATCACACAGACTGACTCCTTTACCTAAAAGGCCCTTTGAATGAGCTGCACAGGTTAGAGATGTTTGATGCTTGTGTGGGTCCTGGGCATCCTGTATCTTGGTGACCTAGTCTGATGTGGATAAGGAACTTCTAGAAGGCAGTGGTGCTGCCACTCTCCGTGCCTCCTGTTACCTGATTCTGATTCACTGCAGGGGAGTGTTATGTTCCTCCACACGAAGGCATCATTTCTTACTAAAATATGAATGACCCCGTGGATCATAAACATTTAAGGCATGTTTGTCAAAGATGAAAGATGGTTGGGAACACGGATTCTACAGCTCACTGCCTGGGTTGGACTCTCATCTCTGTCCTTTATGAGGTGTGTAACCTTGGGGAGGTAACATGACTGTACTGTAATCCCTACTACTGTGATACTGAAACCTTAGAAATTCCTGCATCAGAGACTGAAGGAAAGGCCATCCAGAGACTGCCTACCTGAGGATCCATTCCATAAACAGACACCAAACCCGGACACTATTGCAGATGCCGAAAAGTGCATGCTGACAGGAGCCTGATATAGCTGTCTTCTGAGAGGCTTTGCCAGAGCCTGACAAATAAGAGGAGGATGCTCACAACCAACCATTGGACTGAGCACGGGGTCCCCAATGAAGGAGTCAGAGAAAGGACTAAAGGAACTGAAGGGATTTGCAACCCCATAGGAAAAACAACAATATCACCCAATCAGACCCCCAGAACTCCTAGGGACTAAACCACCAACCAAAGAGTACACATGGCTCCAGCTGCATTTGTAGCACAGGATGGCCTTGTCAGACATCAATGGGAGGAGAGGCCCTTGGTCCTGGGAAGGCTCGATACTCAAGTGTAGGGGAATGCCAAGGTGAGGAGATGGGAGTGGATGGGGGAGCACCCTCATAGAAGCAGGGAGAGGGAAGATGTGATAGGTGGTTTCCAGAGGGGAAACTGAGAAAGGGGATAACATTTGAAATGTAAATAAATAAAATATCCAATAAAAAATATATCAGAAAAAATAAATTCCTGTATCGCAGGATTTTCTGTGAGTTTTAATGAAACATACACACATATACATAAACTCATACACACATGTATGCACATACACTATACACACCATTCACGTACCTATATACATTCATAGACACAAACTCGTGCACACATACACACACACACTTGGAACTAGTAACCACTATGTCTAAGTATGTGCCTAATAAAACATGGAGTTATGAAAGACCATTTTCTGCACTCTCCCTGTTGCATGATGAATGCATCAAAGGAAGTCAAGATTGGGAGCAAGAGAACTGGTTCCCAGGCTATCACAGTGGCTTCCTTGGCTAAGGGTTAGCATTGACAATAGTGGTACCATTTTTTTTTCTTGAGATGGTCTTTGGTGGTGGTGGTAGTGGGAAGTTCAGGTGGGTGGGAAGATAGGAGTAGATCATGCTGCTTGCCACAATGATTTTCACAGGCCGAAGGAAACCTGCATGGGGCCCAAGCATCAGCCAGCCTCTTCTTCTCTATCTTGCTAGGCCACTGCGACATCAGCTCCAGGCTACTCTTCCATTTTCAGATTTCAATGAAACATTGCCCCAAGGTGGCTCCCTGAGAGGCAGCACAGCGATGATTGTGCATAGAGGAAGTATAAAGCTAGCTCCCAACAAGGGAAAACAGGGCTAAAGGAGAGTCAGACAGGTAAGGCCTTCGCTTTCCCCCTCCGTGGACTACCCTAAGGTCTACTGTCTGAAAATACAAAGGAACAAAAACCCCTTCAAACTTCTGGGTGACTTCCGGGGATGGTGGTGTAGTTTAATATCTTCTTCCTCACCTCCTTCCCTTAACACCTTGGACTTAATTCGTCCACGCCGTACTGTACTGTCAGTTCCTCAATCTCATCAGTTCCTCATACTGTGTTTTGTAGAGAATTCAAAAAAGAAAACATCTGAAAAGAGAAGTCAAGTAGGAAGTTAGAAGTCTGTAGCTGAGGGGTGAAGTCAGAACTGGTAACTTGGAAAATGTCTGTAATATGGTATCCACGGCTGTGTGACTGTGCCAGCACTTAAGACTGAGTGGGTGGAGAGAAAGGTCAAGGAGCAAAAGTTTGGTTGTGCAACACCCCCTGTTCCGATAGAAGGGGTGGAGCCAACAGAATTGAGAGAAAGTAGTCAAGGATGTAGAAGAAAATTCAAAGGAGTGTAAGGACAGATGTAAAAAGAAGGAATGAGCTAAGAAGATCGGAACCTCTAGGAGGCGGGTGGAAGCTCTCTGAGAAGCTAGAGAAGAGAAACAGGAAACTGTAGGTGTGCGATATTTTACATTAGTCAGCGTTTGGTGCTGTGACAAAAAACGTTTGAGATTATCAAGTTATATATTTGTTTTGACCCATAGTTTGAGAGGTTTCAGGGCACAGCTACATAGCCGCATCATATTAGATGGTACATTGTGACTGAAAGGACATAATCATATTGGAGGGAATTGCTCACCTCTGGGTGGTTTAAAAAGCACTAAAGTAAGGCACAGATCCCAATATTTTCTTCAAGTTCATGACCTAATTTCTTTCTATTAGACTCCTACCTCTTAGAGATTCCAGTACCTTCCAATGGCAATGGTGCCACGGGCCAGCTGCCGACTCTTGTTTTTGTTTTTTTTTTTTAATATTTTTTCTTTTATTGGATATTTTCTTTATTCACATTTCAAATGTTATCCCCTTTCCAGGTCTCCCCTCTGGAAACCTCCTATCCCATTCCCCTTCCCCTGCCTCTATGAGGGTGCTCAACCCACCCACTCCTGCCTTCCCAACCTGGCATTCCCTTACACTGGGGCATCGAACCCCTTCAGGCCCAAGGGCTGCTCCTCCCACTGGTGTCCAACAGGGCCATCCTCTGCCACACATGCAGCAGAATATACATGGGTCTCTCCATGTATATTCTTTGGTTGGTGGTCCAGTCCCCAGGAGCTCCGGGGAGGGGGTCTGGCTGATTGACACTGTTGCTCCCCGCTCCATGGGGCTGCAAACTCCCTCAGCTTCTTCAGTCCCTTCTCCAACTCCTCCATCAGGGACGCCGTGCTCAGTCCAATGGTTGGCTGTGAGTATCTGCCTCTGTATTTGTCAGGCTCTGGCAGGGCCTCTCAGGAGACAGCCATATCAGAGCTACCTACTCTTTAGCGTATGAGTCTTTAGGGGACATTTAAGAGTGAAGTTATAAGAAATGGAAAGTGACAAGTGTGGGGCAGCTTGGGTGAGAGCTCTTTCAGTGAAGAAGTAAGACTAGGATGGACCAGGGAGGGGAGGAGAAAAGGAAGTGGAGGAGAAGCAGCTAGCGTCATAGTTGAGTCTGTGAAGAAACTTACATGAAAATAGGAAGGAAGCAAATTAGGCAACAGGAGGGCTGGCATGGGCTATAACTGAAGTGTTTGTGAGAGAAGCATGAACTTCAAGAGATGTGAGTTCTTGTCTTTTCTCCACTGTTCACCATCTAAACAGGTGCAATCGCTTTCCTCTCTAGCCATTCCCTCTTGCTGAGTGTCCGATCTGAGAACCATCGGTTACCAACACAGTGTGTGTGCCACTATCACACCCCTAGTATTATCCAGCCATGCCGGCTGTTGTAGTTCATAGGTATCATAGCTGGATAAGATTATTGGTTGTTTCTTCTCTTGGAATGGATGCTTGCCTAAGAGACCTCCTTGAGCACCAGATGCTATAGCCCTTTAAAAGGAGAAGAAAAAAAAAAGGAGGGGGGAAAAAAAGGAAGAGGGAAAAGGAGAGGGAGCAGCAAAAAAAGAAGGTGTGCATGTGTGCATGTGATTCACCACGGAAAGAGATCTCTGGAGTGTGTCAATGAGGGTGTTTCCTGAAAGGTTTAACTGAGGTAGGAAGTTCCATCCTGAATGTGGGAAGTGCCTGCTCATACACTGGAATCCCAGGTCGAGTGGAAAGATGACTGCTGGGTACCAGCATTTACCCTCCTCTTCCTGACTGTAGAAATGTTGTGACTGACATTCACATTCCTGGGCCCATGCCTTCTTTGCCAGGATGGATTGTGCTTCCTACCGTGAGTTGAACCAAACACTTCTCTCCTGAAGTTGATTTTGTCAGATTCTTTGTCACAGCTACGAGAAAAGCAAGTAAAACACAAAGGAGGAAAGTCGATTCATGGCTCACGTAACTCTAAAGAGACAATGCTAGGGATATAAAGAACTACACACACACACACACACACACACACACACACACACACACACACACTGTACCTGTAAAAACAGTTAGCTCAATTGAAAGTATACAAGCAAAGCCTTGAAGAGATAGATTCCTTGTGATGATAGAGTGGTATCTTAGTTTACTTCCTATTTATATAATAAACCTAACCAAAGGCAAGTAGTGGGAGGAAAGGGCTTATTTCAGCTACAACTTACTGACCATCACAAACAGACTCTAGGGTAGGAACTCAAGGCAGGGACTCAGAGGCAGGAACTGAAGCAGAGACCATAGATACTCTGCTTACTGTCTTGCTTATGTTTTGCTCATAACCATCTGCCCATGGGTGGCACCACCACAGTAGGCTGGGCCTTCTCACAACAGTCATGAACCAAGGACACATCCCCACAGACTTAGCTACAAGCTAGTCAGATGCAGGCATCTTTTCCACTAAGGTTCCCTCTTCCCTTGACAGAAGCTAACCAGAACATGTCAACAGTGGGCACATTAAAAAGGTACTTCTGTCAGTCATCAATGAAGCAAATGGAGATCAGAGTGATATTTGACTAAGTTCTCTCAAGAACATGAAGTGATGATGTCAGAACATACCAAGTGCTGGTGGGCCCATGGAAGCCAGCCCTCTTACATGGCTGCTGATGGAAATGAAAATGGAACAAGCATGGGGGAGGAGGGATGGCTGCCTCATCCACTCAAATCATATGCAGAGTCTGTGCAAAGTCCATTCCTGGGAGAAATGAGCCTACAAGGCCACTAAAGGTAGGCAAAATATGTCCACCCCAGCACAGTTCCAAATAATTTGGAACATCACAGACAATTCCAAATAAAAACTGTTGAGTTGGCCCTCACAAGTGGAGCAAAGTTATGAATGGTTGTTTGCTCACAGAATGGAATGCTCTATCCCATGGAAATAAACTAACCACTATTACTCATGACAGTGGTGACTCTCTCAAATATAACGTAAAGTGAATGAAAGCAATTACCAAAAAGTACACATTGCTCTGATTCTATGCATATAAAGTTCAAAGGCCAGCAAAACTGATCTATGGTGTTCCATTGTGTGTGTGTGTGTGTGTGTGTGTGTGTGTGTGTGTGTGTGAGAGAGAGAGAGAGAGAGAGAGAGAGAGAGAGAGAGAGCACTCTGAAAATGCTTTATTTCTTTTTTTTTTTTTTTTGGTTTTTCGAGACAGGGTTTCTCTGTGTAGCCCTGGCTGTCCTGGAACTCATTCCATAGACCATGCTGGCCTTTACTGCTGTGAATGTTACAGAGTAATAATTCAGATTCATTTGATTAGATGGTTGATGATCCTTCCTAGGTTACACTTTACAGACATAACAAATCCCTTATAATAATGTAAACAAAATAACTTTTCCCTAACGGGTGAACTTGAGAACTTCAGTCCATTCTTTCTGGACTTGCACTTCTGTGTGGACTTCCTGATAGGGAATGACTTCTTTTAGGAGACGGAGATCTGGATTTTGATTGGTTGCTTCTTGGTCGTGAACTAGACCTGGATCTTGATTTCGACCTTGAGCGGGATCTCGATCCTAGTATAGAACCAGACCTAGATCTTCTGAGTGAAGCTGATCTTGATCTACGAAGAGACACAGACCTTGATTGGTCAGGAGATGCTGCTGATCTTGACCTCCTTCCGCCGTGGCTCCTGCTGCGTGAGCGAGAGTATCGCCTTCCCCTGGATCGGGAATGTGATCTAGATCGTGACCTGCTTCTTCTTCGTCGGCTATAGCGATGTTAGTCATAAGCATAATGTTTCTTTTCACAACACTCATAGCATCTATCATTAGGATCAAAGGGATGACAGGCAGGTGGCCTATCAAAACGAGATCTTCGAGGCATGCCTGTTGATAGTTCAACCCTCACTTGAGAACCACAAATCACTTTCCCATTCAATCCTCAAACAGCATCCTGGGCATCAACCTAGGGTCTTCAAATTCCACAAAGGCAAATCCTGGAGGAGTTCTGGCAACCCATATAGTTCTTAAGGATTCATAGTAACTGAATGCCCTTTCTAACTCTCCTTTACCAGCACCAGTTCCCAGGTTACCAACATATACCTTGGTTTCTCCTCCATACCTCCCATAACGTGACATGATGGCGGGCCGCGTACTGGGCTCTAGCTTGTAATGCTCACAGCGTGAGTAGCACAGAAGCAGCCAGCGATCCTGGAGGCACTACTGTGGGTTTGGATTTTTTGTGGGACTGTGCAAATCTGTGTATCTCTTTATCTGTATGTATCTCTTGTGCTTTTTCTTTGGTTCCTTTTCTGGTTTGGTTGCTTTCTCATATTCTGATTTAATTTGTTGGGGGATTTTGTTCATCTTATTTTATTCTATTATTACTCCTTAGATGCCTGTTTTATTTCTAAGGAGAGACAGAAAGGGTGTGGATCCAGATGGGAGGCAAGGGGGGTAGAAACTGGGGTCAATAGAAGGGAAAACTATAATCAAAGTATATTGTATGAAAAAAATCTATTTTCAATTAAAAAACTAAAAAAAAAAATCATTGGTGACTGATTGGCATTTAAATAAATGATAAGACTGACAACATTTGCTCTGACCTAATTCCACCACTCTAATTCTGTACCTTATGTGAAACTTGTTCTCACTAAATGAGTCAATCAAGATGGGGGAGGGAGGGTTAATGGATTACAACAACTTTTTTTTTTTTTTTTTAAGTTTAAAAATCTTCCTAGCAACAACAGTGTTAAGAAAGCAAAACAAAACAAATAAACAAAACTCCAATCAGGTATGGAATTTCCCAGCACTCAGTAGGATGAGGTAGGCAGATCTTTGTGAGTTTGAGACCAGCCTGGTCTACACAGCAAGTTCCAGGCCTGTAAGAGCTATACAATGAAATATTGTCTCAGGAAATATAATAATACTAAATACTACTACTACTACTACTACTACTACTACTACTACTACTACTACTAAATGAAACCAAAACAAAACAAAACAACTTTCTCTTTTCTGATAAAATCACCAGTTTTCGCAACCTTCTTTATTGCTGAGCAAGGTGAAACCGTGGATCCAGCAGTAATCCTGGGATCAGAGGGTGGGGACATTCAAACTTCATTGTTCCATAGCTGTCAAAGGTTTATCTAACACCCTTGGTATCTCTGGCTCCATTCTAGGCACTGCACATAGAACTGTGGAAAGAGAGAAGACTCTTAATGGAGTTTACATTTTGGTAGAAAATACATGGACTGTAAATATTTAAGACTGTTTTGGACATCATGATGTTTTGACATTTTAAAAAAGGCTTTCCAAGCCAGGAAGACAGCAGAAGGTCCTGCTTAGAACAAGCCTTTGATATGCAAATTGGCTAACCTAGAGCCACTTCTCCTCTGTTTGGTCCCAGCACCCCTGTATGTTTAGTCATCCCAGGATTAGATACCAGGCCAACCAGGAACAATCCAATAACTTAGAGCTTGCTGAATTATGCAAACTAGTTAATCTTGAAGTCTTTGCCCTGCCAGCCTACCTTTCCTCATAGGAATACCCATAAAGGGCAGTCCCTAGGTTTTTCCTGACTCCTCTGCCCTCTGACCATCCTGTGATTTCCCACAACCCCAGGTAATGTGCTGAGTCTGTGAGTATAGTAAATCTACGTTTCTGAACCCGAAGTGTGTTTCTTCTTATGTCTGAACATAACTGATCATCACAGAGAAGAGATTGGAATATTACAATGTACCGCAAGGACACAGTAAAAGAATCTTCACACCGGCTGTGTGTTGGGCAGGGGGTCCAGCTGTAATACTTTGCTCTGTACGGATGGTGAATGGAGCACGTGTCACCCCAAGGTGAAGCTTGGAGGAAAAGATGAGTGAACAGGACAGTACCTGGGAGAACAGCCAGGAAGCGGGTGTGTCAGGAAGGGGAGCCAAGAAGACATTGGTGGGAAGTGGAGTCAGAGGGAATGGCCCAGGGCAGGTCACCAGAGGCTGTGAGGCTTGGCTCTTCCTCAGAGTACTGTGGCAGGCCCTGGGTGTGTATGTATACGTGGAAGGGGGTGTGCTAACGGAAAGAATGTCATGCTATGACTTCAGTTTAAGTCAAATAGGCTGCATGGAGAAAATTCACAGGAGGTAAGTGAAGATGCAAGACAACCAGTTAGGAAGTCAAAAACGATGAGTGAATCTGATGTCTTGACAGCTGCTGTGGAGATGGTGAGAACCGGATGTATTTTATGTCACTGATGAAATCAGATTTACTGTTTGGAAGTGGGCTGTGAATCAAAGGGAGGTAGCAAGGTTTGGCCTGAGCAGCTCAAAGAATGGAGTCCTTGTCAACTGAGACGTGGGAGAGCAGGTGTCGCGGGGAGCTTCTGAAGTGCTGTTAGCATGGGTTAGGATGGATGTCTGTGAGGTGTCCAGAACAGGTATGATAAGCGGGCAGGTGAAGGTGATGAAGCAGGAGTTTGAAAGTCAGGCTGAAGATGTGCATTTGGGAGTTGGTGTTGACGGTCTTGAGACTGATGAGGTCACCTTGGGAGGAGACAAATGGAGATAAGAGAAGCTCTCCAAAGAAGGGTCCTCTGAGATCAGCCCTGCCCTCGAGCCTGCTTCCACAACAGGAAGCAGATATACTGAGGGTAGAGGAGTTGGCTTCAAGACTGGCTTTGCTCCAGATGGCTGGCTTGTTCCAGGTGTAAAGATGACTGAGGTAATATTCTGTCTCCAAAATTGGAGGTCAGTGGAAACCAAACCTTCTAGAGTGCCATAAGCAAAACTCCTGGGTTACTCTCATTTCTGTCCCCAGCTCAGCTGGGATTTGAGCTATCGACCTGCAAAGGGCCACCCTAGGACTGGCTCTGCCAGAGCCATAGCTTCCTCCCATGGCTTTAGGTCTAGTGCAGGGCATTCCATTCGCCTGGTAGAGCATTCTCTTTGGACAAGCAGGGCATCCTTCCCACAGTGAGCTGTGGCTGAGAGCTGGAACCAGGAGAGGTAACTGTCTCATACATTTTACTCATTAGCCGAAAATCTCTTAGTGTTTTCCATTCTCCTTTCAATGAATCATCAAATGAATAGAGCCCCTGCTCAAAACTTAATCAGAACCACACAGGATTTTATGGCTTGAACAAAAAGAAGAAATGTAAGGACAGGCTCCAAGGCTCATCTTTATGTCCACAGCTAGATGGCAAGGGGGAATGATGACCTTGAAAGGCTTCCGAAGTTGTTCTCTTAGCTTTTCTGTGAATACACACACACACACACACACACACACACACACACACACACACACACACACTCACACACATACATACATACATACACACACATACACACATACAAACATACACACACATTCACACACACACACTCACACACACACACACACACAGGGAGGGAGGAGGAGTGAGAGGGGGAAGGAGATTGAGAGAGAGAGAGAGAGAGAGAGAGAGAGATAGAGAGCAGAGGAATGAAAGCAGCAGAGATGGGATTAATTATCCTAAACTTCCCAGTTTCTCAGCCCACCTTTTAGGGGACACCATCATTTTTCTACCTAAGTGGTCATTGTTTGTGACATCATTGTGAATGAGTTTTCATTCTTCTATGAGACTCTTTCATACCCATTTGTTCCCTTTGTGGAATGGGAGCTGTGATCATACACAACTCTCCCATGACCTTCAAGTTCTGAGTTGTGTGGAATCCATCTAAAGGCCCTCTTACCACCCCGATCTTCCCAGGCCTTAGGAATCTACTCTAGTTTTCCTTTTAGGTGTGAAAGTGGCCCAAGAATATCACACTGAAAGACAGCATCCATTTACTTTAGGAGAGGACTCCTCTTGAGTTATCAATGGGAGCCTGGCATATAGCAACAGAAAAAAGTAGGGATTTTGGGGCTAGGAGGAAGATGGCTCAGTTGTTTGAGTGCCTGCTACACAAACATGAAGACCTGAATTCAGATCCCCAGGATCTTCATAAACACTGGCATGGTAGCACTTGCATGGTGGATCTGTATCTGTATCCCTTGTTCTAGGTGGAAACCAGAAGCAGGCAGCTCTCTGGCGTTTGCTGGCCAGACTCAGTCTAGCCAACTGAGATTCAAGAGAGAGCCTAGCTCAATAAGTATGACGAAGAGAAATTGAAGAAGATGCCTGTAGTTGTTCTTTCTCTCTTTTTTTGTACACACACACACACACACACACACACACACACACACACACACACTGGAGAATTTAAGATCCCTGGAGAGATGGAAAAAAGGAAATTTTCCTTTCAACCAAGATCCTAGAACATTCAAAAATAAATTACAATTCAGTCTCTGCTTCTTGTGGCTGAGAAGGCAGCTACTGTAGTTGCTGATGCTGCACACAATGATAGAAATGCACAAAAATGGCACCTTGCTCTCCCCATGATAATGTTGAGGAATTTCAATAAGACTCTTCACAGGCAATTATTAAAAGCAGTATTTTCAAAGCAACAAAGAGAAATTTAATGGAAATTCTAAGATATATGTCTGTAATAAATATCCATAGATATAAAAGAGTAGCTTTTTCTTTTGACAGATATTTAGTGGTGACATTGCCAGCTCTGGGTGTCTGTTCTATCCTAGATATTTTGCTTTGTCTATTTAAGATAAGAAGCTTATTTATCTAAGATTTTAATCAATTGATTTATTTATTAAATACTGACAGTAGTTTTGTTTTGTTTTGTTTTTTTGTTTTTGTCATTACTGAGACAAAACACCTAGGAAAACAGCTTAGGCTCCCAGTTTAAGGTTCCGGTCCACCATGGAAGGGAAGGCATGGTGACCTGAGCTCAGCAGCTGATCACATTGCAGCTGCGGTCAGGATGCAGAGAGAGAGAGGAACGCTGGTGCTCAGCTTGCTTTCTCTTTTTTATCCAGTCTAGGACCTCTGCCCACTGGTGCAGGTCACAGTCAGGGTGGCCCTTCTCAATTCAACCAACCTAATCTCGAAGCTACCTCACAAATACGCCTAGAACCTTGTTGCCATGGTGACTCTCTGTCCTGTCACGAATACAGTCATTATTAATCATCACAATACCCATTCATCAAATGACTCCCAGATCCCAGGTCCGGTGCTTTGTGTTTCATATGAAATGAGGAACAAGGCACATGAGTCTTCCACAGTAGCAGCAGCAGGAATGGCAAACAAGCCAGCAGATCCATCGGCTCATGGGAAACTTGTTAAGCACTATGAGGTACTGTCGGGCCGCCAGCCCAGAGGGCGAGTCTTCATGAACTGCGGGCTAAACATAGAAATAAAAAGCAAGTTACATTTTTTACAGCTTACTTTTATTTCTGACTTAGGAAATGGTTTTTGGAGAGTCACAGCAGGATTTTTAGAAACAAGATTGCTTGTCTCCTGGGTTAGGACATTAGCAACATCCATGACCTCATGAAGGCAGCTCACATCTCCTAAGATGCTTTTCAAATGATGTAGCTTTGCCTCTCTGAGGAAATAAACCAAAGGAACAGCCCAATCACCCCAGAACTACCATCTACCCAACAGCTGTTTTCACTTGTGCGGGCCCACTTTGCAGGGCCTTGTAATGTCTAGGAATGTCTTTGTGACATAGTTGAGAAAATAGTTTAAAAGTCACTGTGGGGCTCTTGATTGTGGGAAAAGTAGATCACACCTTCTCCCCAAGAGGAATGATGTATTGAGGTCCACGTACAACGTGGGCCGATCCTTGTCCTTCTTAAGCTGCTTCCACAGGCTCACAGAATGCAGCCCACACCAGAATCCTATGATTTGACAGCTTGTCTAATTGGATCACAAGCCACAAATCTTACATGGCAGCTTAGACATATGGTCATTTTCCTGGCTTTTGGACATTTCTGACTGATACTCCAACAGCAGAAACTCATGTATTTACTCAGCTTCCCAATCTGACCTCACATGGTCAGTCAGAGTCGTAAATGTGACAAAACTTCTCTTCATTGTAGCTGCACCAGTTGGCCTCATGGTCACTTAGTCTGTGCATTTTGAACTGTTGTTGGTCTTTGTAGAAGCCTCCATACGCTTCCAGGAGAACTAAAAAGCCTTGTTTTTTTTTTTTTTTTTTTTTTAGGATTTGTTAGATCTCTTTTTTTTATTTAATTTAATTTAATTTTTTTATTTTTTAATTTTTAATTAGGTATTTTCTTTATTTACATGCAAATTTCTCCTTTCCCAGTTTCCCCTCCAAAAAACAAACAAACAAACAAAAACAAGAACAAACCCCTGTTGCCTCTCCCTTCCTCATGCCTGCCACCCCACCCTCTCCCACTTATTGGCCCTGGCATTCCCCTACACTGGGGCATAGAACCTTCACAGGGCCGAGGTCCTCTCCTCCTATTGATGATCAGCTTTGCAATCCTCTACTATACGCATGCTGCCAAAACAATCAGTCCCACCATGTATAGTCCTTAATTGGTGGTTGAGTCCCTGGGAGCTCTGAGGGTACTAGTTAGTTTATATTGTTGTTCGTCCTAAGGGGCTGCAAACCCTTCAGCTCCTTTGGTCCTTTCTCTAACTCCTTCATTGGTTATTGTGTACTCAGTTCAATGGATGGCTGTGAGCCTCTACATCTATATTAGTCAGGTATTGTCAGAGCCTTTCAGGAAATAGCTATATTTAGGCTGGCTTGTCCTTCCTTCAGTCTCTGCTCCATAGTTAATCTCTGCAACTCCTTCTGTGGGTATTTGGTTCCCCCTTTTAAGAAGGAATGAAATGTCCACCTTTTGGTTTTCCTTCTTCTTGAGTTTCTTATGGTTTGTGGGTTGTTCTTCCTGTATTCCAAACTTCTGGGCTAATAACCACTTGTCAGAGAGTGCATACCATGTGTGTTCTTTTGTGATTGGGTTACCTCACTCAGGATGATATTCTCCAGATCCATCAATTTCCCTAAGAATTTCATAAATTCATTGTTTTTAATAGCTGAGTAGTACTCCATTGTGTAGATGTACCACAATTTCTGTATCCATTCCTCTGTTGAGGGATATCTGGGTTGTTTCCAGTTTCTGACTATTATAAATAAGGCTGCTATGAACATGGTGGAGCATGTGTCCTTATTACATGTTGGAGCATCTTCTGGGTATATGCCCAGGAGTGGTATGGCTGGGTCCTCTGGTAGAACTATGTCCAATTTCTGGAGGAACCGCCACACTGATTTCCAGAGTGGTTGTACCAGTCCAAAAAGCCCTTTTAATGAGGACTGAGAGCTACACTTATCAGTGTGTACATAAAAGTCATGCTAAATGGACTCTGTAGGTTGTGATTATACACGTACATATGCATATATATTTAGTAGATTATAGGAGATATCCCAAACTTAATAGGGAGTAGGGGGAACACAGGAAGAGTTGGGGAACAGGGAGGAATAGATATGAAGTAAATACAGTACTCAGGTATAACATTCTCAAAATAAAAAAGAATTTTTTTTTTTTTTGGTTTTTCGAGACAGAGTTTCTCTGTATAGCTCTGGCTGTCCTAAAAAAGACAATTTAAATTAGAAAAATCTCTTCAAAAATGTCATCTGAACTGGACCTCACTTAGATTGACAGTGAGTCTATACATTGCCTCTGTTGGACCGTTAAGCTGATTTTTATGGTAAACCAGAGTAAGAAAGCCAAGAAACCAAAAACTGAAGCTTTCTTTTGTAAGAGGAAGAGGCTGGTCTCTAAGCATCACCCCCCCCCCCCCCGCCACACACAGACACACACAGACACACACACACACACACACACACACACACACACACACACACACACACACACACACACACGGTGCTG
>JADRCD010234399.1:36147-76476 GCA_019843815.1 Montemys delectorum
ACACACACACACACACACACACACACACACACACACACAGGCTCAGAAAAGATGGGTGGGTGAGTGAGTGATTCAGGTCCATTTGAATGTAAGGCTATGTGAGCTTAAACTTCTGATTGCCTCAGGCCGTGGAAAATGAATGAGAGGAGACCAGAGCAAAGCCCCAAGACCTTGGATCCCTCCTGTAAGCTCACCTTTCTTCAGTGAAACAAAAGCACAGCACACAGGAGCACACACCAGGAAGTTTAAGAAGCAGCTATCTATCATGTGCCGTAACTGCTAACTCCAAAACTCAACTGGCACTTTCCACAAGTCAGTACCCAGATGAGACCATGGTCTGACAAGCCTTTGGGAGTATTCAGTAATTACTCACTATTCCTAAACACACCCAGTGCTTTCATCTCTACAGAGCCTGTCAAGTCCCATCTCACTCTCCTTCCCACACGTGTCTCTCGTATATCTCCACATAAAGAAGGCTTGCTTTCCCATTTTCCAAATGAGAAGATAAAGCCTGGGGGAGATGGAATAACAAAAAGGAGTGCCAAAAAAGTAGCCAAAAGGCTTTTCAAATCTAGGTCTCATGGCTGCAATATAGGGTTTTTCTCCGTTCGTGGTAGACAAGTTCCTTAAAAATGAGCTGTGCACGAGTCTGGGGCATGAAACCGCAGAGCCTACAGATGAGGTTGCAAACTGTAGCTCAAAAGCCATCAGGGAAAGAGCCAAGAAGAAGAGGAACCACACTGCAGGAGGACCTCGGTGTGTCTCACGCATGCCGAATATTTACATGTGTTCCCTATTTAGTCTCCATAGCAACTGGCAGAGATGCAAAAATTCCTCCTCAGTATGTGTAAGAGGATGAGAGGAGGGGCCTCCAAGATCCTCTTTCTCCCAGCAGGCAGGGCTATTTCTATCTGCAGGCTCCATGACTTCTCCTGGCAGCTATTTTGGCATGAAGGGTTCAAACAGTGAATGCACTAGATAGGTATTTGAACTGCACATAACGGAAAGGCCTCATCCCCTGCTGCTGTATCCAAATAATTATTCATAGAATCAGGAAAGGATTTTCTTACTAGGCAGTAAAGGACAGAGAGGCTGTGGTATCTAGCTTTTTTAAACCACAATGTCGAAGGCGTGTCTTCATTTTTCTTATAATTTCCAAGCATATGTATTACCTAATTTCCCCTGAAGAATCAAAATTGCTCTATGATGTACTCGTATCAGTGATGAGAACTGAAGTTCTGAGCCAGTGAATATCTTTCTCAGAAACCTCCCACTTTAATCCCTGTTCCCACATCACCCTTGAGGTGATCCCTTCCATCAGGGGCCCCCAAATGCTGGATGGGAACTTTGCCTAGAAATAAAGTTTGCATCACCACCCAATTCAAACTGTGACATACATGGAAGCAAAAATGGTTTCAGTCTCAACGTCTCAGTTTGTGTCTTACAATGGGATAGAGGATGTGTGTGGTAGGTGCTAATGCACTCGTGAGTCAAAAGTGTTCACATGCTTTGGGGGAAGCAAGAGTCCCAACACTGAGCTATTACAACCTGTGAAAAAAACCTTTCCTAGAGTCAACCAAATTTCACAGTATACAAATGATGGTCTCAGATACCAAGGCCTGTTTGAAAAACTCCTGTGCAAGTGTCTCGCTGAGACTGGATTTGGGACAGACTAGTGAGTATGATGTGGGTACAGAGAAGGCAGCTCACCAACATACTGAACAGAATCAGAAATTTCAAGTGCAACCCACCCCAAGCTTTTATATGCATTTTTTGAAATGGAAAATCATGCATAAAGTAAAATGTCCATCATAGCTGTGCTCAATAGGGAATTTTTGTTTAGAGACTTGCATTGATTGAGACTTTGTTCTCAAATTTCCAGCCAGCATTTTATGCGGTAAAACATTCAAATTGGATGGTAATTTCTTTTCAACATTCATACTAACTTTGGAAAAATAGAATCACAAATAACAAAATCTGAACTCCCCTCACCCAAACACAAAGGTATACTTTTAGATAAGTTAACACCTTATGAACATCCCTCTCCTGTTTGCTGAGCAGCTAGGCAACTACATGGGATCTTGGTGGAAGCCATCAGACATTTGCTAGGCATCTGCTCTAAATATGGAAATTGTAGAAATAAGGTAGACAGCCCCTGCCTTAAGACTTATATAAGACATTTATAGCTTTTAGGAGATGGCCCCAGCTTATGGGTAGCTGTCAAACTTCACTCAGTAGCTTATTCCCCTGAGTACCTTACTGTCAGCAGCCTGTTTGACTGTGGACCAGGCCGATAACTTCTGTCCACTGGGAGTTGCTGTCCACAGCCTGACACATAGAGGCTTGCTTTCTGTACTTTTTCTAGCAGTTACTTTAGATAAAAAAAAATCACTTTAAAAAACAATATGAATATTATACTTGTGGTAGACCTTAGAAATATTTATTGTAACGAACATTATAAGACACTTGAAGCATATAAAACACTGTTAGGTTTCGGTGATAGAGCTGTTCCAGTCAATACATCATGGTAAATTTAAAAGAAGACAGATCTGTAAGAAAATGACTCAGGTGTATGTAGAAATAAGACATGGGAAGGTGACCTTCAGAATTGAGTTGAGTCTTGGCTCTTTGACCTTAGCTGAGTCATTGATTTGATCAAGTCCCATGACTTCTCTGATCTTTGCTGTCTTTTATTGTGACATAGGGTTGTGACTAGAGGGAGAGAAGTTGTCTGCATCTTCTCTAAGTTGTATTTCTGTTTAAAAAAAAATCCCCTGACTTTTTGAACCTTCTAGAATTAATCTGTACTCTGGAGGCAAGAGTCTTTTTGCCTATGTATGCATTTCCCACAGCTGCCACAGTGAAGTGCCACAAACAATGTAGGATGGCAGAAATCTAATATCAAGCTATTCTGAAAGTTAGAAAGTCTCAGATCTAAGTGTCAGAAGTTTGGTTTCTTCGGAGGGCAGGAAGGAGGATCAATCATGCTTGTCCCCAGATTTTTGCCATCTCTGACAGTCCTTGTCTTGGAGAACTCTGACTTTGTGTTCACTTTTTCCTTTCTGCACCTGAATCCAAACTTCCTTTTCTAATAAGGCACCAATTGGGTTTGGGGTCTTCCCTGTTTCTACAATTGCATCCTATCTATAGTGAACAACTAACTCCATTAACAAAAACTTATTTTTCCTAAATCAGTTTCACATTCTGAGGTATTTATTTATATACTTATTTATTTATTCATTTATTTATTGGGAGTGTTTCAAAACTTGGGAGAAGCACACTTTAACAGCAACTTTTACTCACCCCAGAGGCTATTCTGATCCTAGATGGTAGATAGTATTTGCTCATTTCAGTTGTCAGTTCTCACCAATTGAAAGGATTAGATGGGGTATTGTAAACAGAGGGACATGAGATGACACATGGCATTTTAAAGGATGATTGATATTTTGTTTTGCCCTGTGTATGGGATCCAGAGAACAGGGGCTTGTCAGCCCATTTGGGGAACAGAAGCCATAAAAACCTCATCAGTCATCCTGGAAGCAGGGCATCTCACCAAGCAATGTGAGGAACACAACATAACCACCTTCTTTTCAGATCTACTCAATTAAGACGATCCCCAAAGGCAGCTAACTGCCAGCGTGCCCTCTACTATTGCAGTAGCTCTGGCTGAGACACTGGTTCCATCTGAGAGAGCATCAAGTCTCAAAGAGGACTCAGCAGGCTCAAGGTAATCGGGCATTGGGGAGAACTGCACCCTTTAGAAGGAACAGTTCCCTGGACTTTCTGTGAATTATCTCTGCCGAGGTGGTGGGTGAGAGCTTGCTTCCACTGGAGCGGCTAAGAGCTGCTGAGAGTCCTAGCTGGCTGAGTCACAGCTGGATACAGACAGAAAGTGAGATTCTGGAAGCACAGAGAACAAATTCTTGCTCCACTCTGGGCACGTACCAGTGTAAAACTACCACCACGTGATAACAGCTGCTGTGGAAATAAAGGCAAGCGCTGAGGTATGGGCAGCTTCAGCTAGAAGAGAGACTACAGACAAGGGGAAGCAGCTCTCTGTGCCAATGGATGCGAAGGAAATCCTTTCATGTTACTTAGCAACGAA
The DNA here is from genome assembly GCA_019843815.1 of Montemys delectorum. Classification (NCBI taxonomy): domain Eukaryota; kingdom Metazoa; phylum Chordata; class Mammalia; order Rodentia; family Muridae; genus Montemys; species Montemys delectorum. The sequence continues at coordinate 40,253 of JADRCD010234399.1, forward strand.
TGCCTCGAAATATTAGAGGTAGTCAAAGACATTTTTCATTTTCTGTCCTCTGCTGGGACTCTTGAGGGCAGTGTGGGTGACTGGTTAAGGATCGATTGCCCCTTAGGAGAGGAAACTCAGCTGAGCCTTCTCATCTCACAGCATTTATCTGAGGGATAAATATTATTGACTTGGTTTTTTCCTTAATATTAAGAGTGGACTTGGGAAGGGTCTAGACTTTTCATTCATAGTTTTTCCATTGTTGAAGCCACATTATTTCCATTATGTAGTAGATTGGATGCATGTGATCCTAGCTTTTTAATATTCCCCCCAAACCTACCCCCTTTGGTAGCAGCTTCCTCCACCGATGCCTCTCCTATGCAACCTTCTGACCCCAGAAAAGGCTTTGGAAATTCTTTTCCTTCTTGATTTTTGCCTTCCGTGAGACCGTGCCTGCCTGGGCTGGTCCTGCTGAAGGTAAGTGAGTGATACATGGAAAAAGCCCAGTCATCAAGACCCAGGCAATCCTACACCGGTTAGTTAGTTATCCCAGTCACCTAACAAATTAACCACGAGCACATGTGCAAGTCCCGCTGATGTCAGCCAAGCCCCACCCAGATTAGCAGAACCACCCGGTGACCAGTAGAATCATGAGGAATAATTATGAGGAAAAAAAGATCGGTTGTTGCTTACATCGCTTAATTTGGGGGTGGTTTCTTATACAACACTAATTATACAGCTGTCTCCATCACGCACGGGTAAAGAGGCTGAGGACCCGAGAGTGAACCAATGCTGTGTTTACTGTTGGAAGTCAGTTGTGAGTAAGAAACGCTGAGGAACTGAGGAGACGGATCTGTTAGAAGGCTGTTTACATTCATGGATAAAATATCTAAAGAGAAGACTAAGTCAAATAAAGAAGGCTGAGACCAAAACCTTGGTCACCGTTAGACGGAAAAAATCCAGCAGACCACCTAGCTCTCCATCCCACGGCTCTCTGGCTAAGGCACAGTAGATTCTCATTTGACTCCCACCATTGCAAGTACAAGAAAGAAAGAGGCAGGAAGGCTTACTTCCGTGAAAGCTTGCGCGACACTATGTCTCAGGGACCAAGGCTTTAGAATTAACGTGGAGCCAGGGAAACGGCCCAGCTAGTAAAAGCACTTGCCGTGTAAGCCTCATGACCTGAGTTCAATCCCCAGAATGTCTTTAAAAAAAAAAAGCCAGGTGCATGGTGTTTATTTGTAATTTACTCTGTGAGATGGGAGGCAGAGATAGGAGAATTACCCAGCAGCTTGAAAAATAGTTGACCTGAGCAGCAGAAAGGGGAGGGGTAGGGAGGGTGAACAAAAAGGCTTCTCAACAGAGTAGAAGGCAAGAACTGACTCTCAAAAGATTCCCTCTGACCTTCACACAAATGCAATGGCATAGGCACACACAGATAAATGAAATAATTATAAAAGAAAATTAGTACAAAGTGTTGTAAAGCGAAGTCACTGCAAGAGGATCCCTGTGAACAAAGGTTGGCATCCAGAGTATTCTTGTGTCTCAGTCAAACTGTTTGGAAGAAGGAAGTGGTACCAAAAGAGAAAGACACGTCACATCCGTGAAAATAGTCACATCGATCATTATTTCATTTGTTTAGTCAAATTGAGGTCTGTTCTAATGGCGTTCTGCTAGACCGTGTGGAGGAAAAACAGATGCATCGTCAGGTAGGATGCCAGCCCATCTGGAGCCTGTCACAGATAGGTGCACATTAGGAAATGTGGTTATCTTGTGTCTTCAGGACAAGACTTGCACAAGACCAAGCCAATCAACATGCAGGTACTCAGTGGGGAGGGGCTCATGAGCTTCCACCACTGTCTGAGGAGTTGTAGACAGACATGGTTTCTGGAGCTGGGAGAGTCAGTTTGCTTTAAGGATTCAGCCCCTGGTAGGTCAACCATGCTCCAGGGGATGGCCCCATACCCTTGCATATATCAATAGAATAAATTACACTCTGTGAGTTAAAAAAAATAGACCATGAAGTTGGGATGGGGGTGGTAGAGTAGGGCGTGGGGTCTGGAGAGGGGGTGAAAATGCATCAATCACTCATGAAATTCTCAAAGAATTAATAACAATATTATACTAAAAATGAGCACTACAGTGGTACCAGCTCACCCTGACATGGGTCCACAGGCAGTGAAATAAAATTCAAGAAATCAGATTTCTTATATTTATCTACCAGAATTTGGTTAGCCTGTTGGCCATCTTGGAAATCCATGAAACTGGAAAGTGGGGGCAAGAGCTGTCAATAACATTTAATGAACACTGTGAATGGCTGGCTCTGCAGGAGCCTTGACAATGTGTAACACTCAGTCATGTGGGTAATAAGTCTACCAAAGATGAATGGGCAAAGAAACTTTGGTCCGTAGATACAATTGAGTATTGTTCAACCAAAAAAGAAGAATGAAATTCTGTTATTTACAGCAAAATGAGTGGAACTGGAGAATATCATGTTAAGTAAAATGGACAACTAGACAAAAACTACATATTTGCTACTAACATGTGAAGTGGGTAGGAGAGTGAGTGGAGGTAGGCATGGAGGAAGATTGTATCTGGATCTAAACACAGTTGGCAAGATTATGCTCTGATGTCCTACACCAGTGAGTTGATCATAGTTCACAACTCATTATTGTATAGTTTACAGAGAGAGGAACTTGAATCATCTAAATAGGAAGAAATTACAAGAGGCCAATGCTAATTACCTCTACTATTTAATGAATGCTAGAAGTATGTGCTGAAGTAACACATCAAATTACATTAGCATGTATAATTATTAAAGCATGAGATAAATAATAAAAAGTCTTCTCACTTGCTTTATGTGGCGGTTTGAATACACTTGACCTGGACAGTGGCACTAGTATGGGGTGTAACCTCATTGGACAAAGTGTGTCTCTGTAGGGGTAGAGTACACAAACATATATCATATCATACAAGACACATACACAAACCACACACGTACCACACTATATTTGTATATCATATGATGCTCACGTATACACATATACAATATACACAGACAAGCACCACATACACATACCACGTACATATCATACCATATATGTGCATCTATACACACACGACACCTATGCACACACATGCATCACACAGGTACCACATACACACAACATTCACTCATGTACACACAGAGGTAGATGCACCAATATATACACACATGCACCACACATGCATACCACATATCATACCACACCATACACACAACACATCCACACACACACATGCACACAACACATAAATGCACACATACATGCAACATATCCATGCACACACATACACATAAAACACACACATCTGCACCACATGCACACACACATCTGTACTACATGTACACACACACACCATTTCTACTCACACACACACACACATCACACAATGTACTACAACCCTCCACAGCCCTACACTACACACAAGCCACCTACATACACAGCACACACATCACACCACACACATATACCTTAAAAGAGAAAGAAAAACAGATCTTTATGACCCCAAAACACTTGGAACCTTATTTCAGACTCTTTAGGCTTCAGCACTAAGGGAAATCTCCTATTGATAAGCTCCCCAAATAATGGTCAACTCATTTGGCAGCCTGAAAGACAAAGACAACTGGACACTAACTTCTCTTGGTAGGAAGTGTGGCCACAGGTCCTAAGTGGTTCTGCTGCCCTGTGAGCTCAGGCCACGGGGGTGGGGCACAAGTTTCCCAATGGGGCGACTGTTTCTTAGCAGCCTGGCTCCCATTCTCAGGCCACTCTTGGCATGTGTCACTCCCAGCTATGCCCAGTGCATATGTGAGATCTATGTCATCATGTCACTGAACAGTGAGAGGGCAGGGTTCGGGGACAGGCCTGCTCCAGCCAAAGTCAACAGCCCCAGGGAAGCCAGAGGCTCTGGCCAAAGGCTACTTACACTGCTGTGGAGTCTGCTGTCCAAGGGAGGAGGATGCTGATCCCTGAGCCAGAAAAACAGCTGTCAGAGTCTGTCAAGACTGCATGTGTGAGGCTGGTGGGGCAGGGTTGGGGAAGGGAGCTAAGAGAAGCTTCATTGGACAGAACAGCAGGTGAGCTCTGGTTCTTGCTCTCTGGGCTTTTGTTCCCTTTACTCTTCAGGAACAAGAAACCCAGATGACAGAGCCTGAGCCTACAACCCACTATAGGACAAAGGTAGGGAAGGTAGCAGACACTTGGCAGAGATGGCTGCACATTTACCTCTGCAGCATTCCACCAACATGCTCTTGGGCACTTGTGAAAACTCTGTGCAAACTCAGATTGAACAACTTCAACACAAGGGTCATAGAAGCCAATGTGTGCCTTGGTCTTTTGAAAGCAGAAGAAGGAAGATTTGTGCACAGATTTCAATCAGTCATTCACTTTCTCTCTGTGCCCTCTTTTCTTTCCTTAAACCTGCTTGCTCTCTGTCCTTCTTTTTCTTTTTTTCTATGCCTGTACCTTAGGCCAGGAACTTTCCAAGTGTCTTCACAACATGCCTCTGACAGCTAAAGAAGAATGAAATGCCTCAGACTCTAGTGCCCAGCACAGGTATGGGATTCCATTGCTGCCTCACATTTCACTTCCAAGATCCATGTGACCCCTGGATTTTTATCATACATCCATATAAGTCAGTTCCAGTTCTTGGCTCTAAATGATGTCCATTCTGGCTATTCAGACAGAACCGTGAATTCTATAGAAAATGGACTATACTGAGCCCTGTGCACATCAGAAACATGGCAAAGCCACCTCTTCTGGGCCTAACCCAGAGTCTTCCAGTGGGATTGGCCTTGGTTTCAGCACTCCAGACCTACTGTGACACAACTGCTTGCTTTGAGCCCACTAGGGACCTGATATAAAGATGTGTCACTTCTCCTTGTGGAAATGGATGGCTCTGGCAAGTGCTGCCCTCTCCCCCATCACCTCAGGAAAGTTGAAGTATTGAGTGGTTAGATGTGCAGGGAACAACCTAGATCCAGCCATAATGTTGCTACAATGGAAGACTAAATTCCAGCTTCTATAGATGGATGCAGGACTCAGAAGGTAGACTACTAGTTATTGACAAAAGAGACTTTCAAAATGCACCAAGTAGTTGCCAATGGGCCTAAGCTAGCCATTATCTATCTGAACATTATTTTTAAGCCACCAGTTTGCAAGGGGAGTCAATGTCTCATAAACAGACTTCCTGTTCTCTCAAGATTTATCTCCTTTGGGTAGTCCATGCCCCCCACAGGAGTGCAAGCATTCTCTCCCTAGGCTCTGGTCATTGTTATGGACTGGACCTGGGGCTAATGACTTATCCTTATATAGAGAGAAATTCCCACCTTCTAGGAGATGAACTGTGTCTAGTACATAATTCATGTTTAGGTCTTTGACTGTAGGAGCCCCAAGTCCTACTGTGAAGACCACATTCCAGAGTCGCTCGTGGTTGTTTTTTGTGTCTTTCTTTCACTGCAACATGGGCTTAGATTCTATCTAGTAAAAGTGATTTGAATTCATGTACAACTTTGAACTTTGTTCATAGTGAAAGATTAGGCCATTCTTTTGTCATGGTTAAAGATTCCTGTTGAAGGCTGAGGCAGTGGCTCAGTCAGTAAAGTTCTTGTCTTGAAAGTCTTGAACTTTGAGTCTTCAGACCTATGTACAAAAGCCAGGCATGGTGATGCACATTTGTAATCCCAATACTGGGGAAACAGATACAGGAAGATTCTTGGGGCTCTCCCAGGAATGATGCCTGAAATCTACCTCTGACCTTAGCATCATATGCATACATGAACATACATGTACACAGAGAAGCACATATACACATATTAAAAAGTCACAATTTCTGTCAGAAGTTGAACTCACCATGAGGCAGTCTTGAGGGGCCTGCACTTGCTTGGGACTTTGAGTTACTTTATTTATAGATGTCCTTAAGTTTCATCCTTTCCATGAGCAGAAGGCCCCAAGGCTATAATTGAATATTCTAGAAAAACAACACATGACTCAAATTTCCCTGTGGCTGAAGGTGGTGGGATCATTAACCATGGAGGTTAATGCCTCTCTGCAAAATGCAAAGTGACATTCACCCAGAAACATGGCTCTGTCATTGTTTGGAATGATTCTCCTGCAAATTCTCTCCAGGGAGTGGATTTGCAAGCCATTGGACAGATTTCAACTATGTACATACCAAATAAGAGATCCTTTTCCAGTTGGTCACTAGAAATGGAACCTGTGCAGGAGCCTTGAAGTTGGTAAATTAAACGCCATTGCATTGTTTTCTTCTATAGTTAGAATCATAGCTTTGCTGTTGAAGAGGTGAGAATCAAGGTCCTGTCCAGGGAATAGGAAGTCACTTGTAACTTCATGAGGTTCTTATTTTCCTACTTGAAGAGAGGCCCCATCTCTTGACATCTGATTTCGTATCTTTGAACAAGGATAGCTGTAAGCTATCCTTCTGCTTCCAAGCCTAGGTATATTCCAAATGAAAGGTGTGACTCTCCATTTCTCTCCATCCTGCTTAGACCAGTGGGCTAGGTTGCCCGAACTAGCTTTTGGCACAGCCTTATAATCACTAATGTTATTTGTATTTCTCTAAGAGTTATCAGTGTCTTGGACAAGGCAGTAGATGGACACTCAGGGAGGTGCCACATGCTCATGCTGTGTGCACAAGAGCATGGGTCCATATACCTACATATAAATTTGAAACACAACTTCTTATCCCTACAACATGTGGAGCAGGGTTACAGAGATGGGATACAGCTGGCAGTTATGAGCCCCTAGTTCTACCTGCTGTCATATACGTCAGCTCTTCTCAAGTGTCCCTCCAGTATATCTAAGTGTTCTTAGGAACATGCCAAATATTTTCAAGCAACTCCTTGTCATTTTTATTTTGTGTCACATTATTTCTTCTCAGTCTCTATCAAAGGTAATTTCCTAGGCCTGTCATTCTTCAGCCAGTGGAAGAATGCTCACAGACCAAGACTCCTTCTATGTATTCAAGGTCCCTGCTGAGTTCCATATTCTGGAATTCTTGCCTGCTTTAAGTTCTTCTCACAGCCTGTCTTCCTCCAGACACTCATAGTAAGAACATATGGGGCTAGTCTCAATATGGATGCAGCTATGGCATCAACCATACTGGATCCACAATCATCCATCTTTTTTTGCACAAGAGACAGACAGCTTCGTGTCAGGCCCAACCTCTTTGTTGAGATTCTCTGTCTTGATGAGGTTGCAGTACTAGTCCACTGCCACCTTGCTGAGTGAACGCGGGCAAAATATTTAACCTCTCTAGGTTTCAATGTCCTCTCATGTAAACTATGTGCTAGATAGCAGCTAGGTCCTCTTCTGTTCTAGGACTTGATCTTTTAGAATCACAGCACTTTGTCATCCAATACGCAAGAAGTCATCCACTACTGCTGTGTCAAGGACTGGAAGGAGGAAAATAGCAATTATTTTAAAAAACTTGCTTTCTTCCTCTTTCTAACGAGCAATGGGCCTCTCTGACCATCACTCATTTTAGAACCGCCTCCAGCAACTTCTCATCATACTTTGTAGAAACTTCAAGACGCAGTGGCATCCTATCCGTGTGACATTACCTCACACTTACTTAATATGTTCTTTCTGTCTCTGGAATGGGCTGAGACTCATTAACTCAAGTTTTTTTTTTCTTTTTTCTTTTGTCCTACCAGGAGTGCCCACCCCCAAGGCTTTTGGTTGTTCCTTTTCCATCATGTATGTCCTTGGGATACCTGTGTGCTAGTCCCCCCAATTTTAATCTACTGAATTCTATTATATCTCATGGGTGAAACCTATTGTCTGTAGATTCTTTTGTGCTGCAAGAACAAGCTGAGTATTATGCATGATGCATAGGAACAGAGACTACAAAGTCTATAAGTCATCATCTGGCTTATGCAGGAAAAGATTTTTAACTCCCATATCCCATAGCATCGTTTACTTACATTGCATACCAGTACGTTAACTGTTAAACCAAACTAATTCCACTTTGTTTGCTTTTAACTTTTTTTTCCATGACTGGAATATAAATGCCTCCAAGTTGAAGGACTCATCTGTCTTGATCTGGGTGGTTTTATTACCCTGACATAAAGCCAATAAATAATAAAGGTAGACCAGATGGACCAGGCCTATTTCCTTTTGCTCAACAGAAGCAACAAAAAGCTTAGCATTCATCATAAAATAAATCCCTCCACCTCCTGACTTTTACAACAGTTCCATGATCCACTGCCAAGCTCTTCTCTGCTCCTGCCTCTAACTCTCATTATGTTATTTTTTTCTGGGTGCTGACACTCTTGACTGCCAGTACCTTCTTGTGTTTCACTGTGCCAACTATTTGGCCCAGCCCTTGGCCCTCAGTGAAACTTACAGCCCTCCAGGGAGAAACTGATTGCTAGTATGCCAATCAAGGGCAACGCTGCCTTGATATTTATTAGAAACTCTAAATTGTAATGAACTCAGACAAATTTGATAGTTAGACTTCTCTTTGGAGGGGTGTTATTTCAAAAAAAAAATCTAGGCTCTCAGGGAATAGACCTTAAGGTGAAGATGTTTTAATTTATAAAGTCCAGATATCAGTCATGGAGCAGCCCTTGTAGCCACCTTGGCAGATCTGAATGTCACACATCAAGTATGAGTGAAGTGTGTCTAAAGGGTGGGTGGTTCCATTTCTATAGCTTCCTTTATTAAAGTGTCAGTCTCTTCATCTGTTCAGAGAGAAGCCAGGTTGGACCCTAGGTTTACTCTGACTTACTAGAAGTAGAAATGGAAATGGAGTCAATACCTACACTGCATCTTCATAAATTTACACTTCAATAAATTGTTAGACTATAAAGGACTGCATATGTGAAATTGATCCATAGGAAGCCTGTGGAATGTTGTCTTCATTACTGTTTGATATGGGAGGGGCCAGATCACTGTGGGTAGTGCCGCCCCTGGAAAGATAATCCTGGGGTGATTGCCTATGAAAGCAGGCGGAGCGAGCCATGAGGAGCTATCCAGCAAGCGGCACTCCTCTGCAGTCTCTGCTTCAGTTTCTATCCTTCAAACTGGACTATAGGTTGTAAGCTGAAGTAAATCTTTTCCTTCCAATTTGCTTTTGGTCATGTTGTTTATCACAATAAAAAGCAAATAGAACAAACATCATATTCTATTTCATAATATTCTTAAGAAGTATTTTTTAACCTAGCTGTGGTGGCACATGCCTTTAATCCCAGCACTTGGGAGGCAGAGACAAGCGGATTTCTGAGGTCTAGGCCAGCCCCGTCTATAGAGTGAGTTCCCGGACAGCCAGGGCTATGCAGAGATACCTTGTCTCAAAAAACAAAAAACAACAACAACAAAAACAACAAAAAAAGAGAAGTATTTTTTATTAAGAGGTGCAGCTATTACAACTTCATCTTTATAATGTTGAAGTGAAATGTGTCATGGTCTGTATCCATCTTTTGTACACTTCTACCTGTGCTGACATTCCTAGTAAGACAGACTCCAACCTGGCTTCTCCAGGAACAGATGAAGAACTTGACACTTTAGTAAATGAAGCTTTAGAAATGGGACATTCCACTCTTTAGATATACTTCACGCACACTTTTGGGAAGATGAGCTTCTCTTCAGTGAAATGAGAAATGCACTGAGTGGTCTTTATTTGCCTCCCCTGATCTACCTTTCATCTTCTTGCATTTAAGCCATGCCCCTCAAAGCTGCAAAGCTACAAAACTGCTATCTCTTGCCTGCCTCTTTTTTGTTGTTGTTATTTTATTTATTTACATTTCAAATGTTATTCCCCTTCCCAGTTTCCCCTCTGCAAAACCCCTATCCCCTCCCCATCCCCCCTGCTTCTATAAGGGTGTTTCCCCATCCACCCACCCACTCCCACCTCACCGCCCTAGCATTCCCTATGCTGGGGCCTGGAACCTTCACAGGACCAAGGTCCTCCCCTCCCATTGATGCCAGAAAATTGCCTGCCTCTCTTACCTTCTAACTTCTGGTTGGGTTTGGCTGATGGTAGACAAGGAAATGAGTTGGAGGATATCATGAATGTAAGGTCAGAGTGTTCATTTCCTCAATGTCCTTCCTGCCAGGCCTCAGCTTGGCAGTCTCTATTCTCCTTGACAAAGGCAGGTTGTGTTCTCCAGCTGACGGTGTTCTGGGTTCTTGGAGCACCTCCATTTTCTTATCCCTTTAGGCTTAGCATGATTATGGCTTACTCAGCTACCAACTCCAGAGTGTTTTACTGTTCCAGTTACATTTTTGTACATGTGACTCTTTAGGCTTTCTTCAATTCTTCATGTCTCATTACTTCAGACATCAAATGATACCAAAAACTGAGAAAGCAGCCTAAAAGTGGGACTCTGGGCTTAGGCTCTTCACATGCTTACTTAGCTCACATGGGTGATCATTTGAGCAGCACTGGCTGTTATGGTTTATAATGGCCTCATGATTGAGTAAATCACTAGTTATAGCAAGGGATAGAATGGAATACACACAAAGAGTACAGACTTTGCAGTCAGTGGCCTTGGCTCTTAAGTCACTCTAGTGACAATGATGGTGAAACAGTGACAGAAGCTGTAATGACCTAGCTACCTACCATAATGAGTACACACAGCACAAAGAGCAAATGGAAGTGTTGCATGTCCAACCAAGATCACAAATCAAAGCCTCTGAGGTCTGCAAGACAGAGCCTGGGTAAGAGAGCGGCTCAAGGTCACTTGTTCCTCCTCCCTGAAGGCTTCCTTGGAGTTTATGATGGTTAGTTTAAAAGAATGACATTACAGGTCAGCTTACAGATCAGTCTACAGGACATTCTGGAATCAAATGGGAGTGCTGATTGATACCTGTAGATCTGCTCAGCAATGACCCTAAACATAGTCAGATGGCCAGTCCTCCAAATGAGTAGAGCTTTTCCAAGTGAAGAGCTTTGAATAAGAACCACTGAAAAACTGGTGACAAGAGAGTCTGGGGAGAAATCCAGGGATATAGTTCTGGACCTAGGCATTGAGTCTGAAGATATTGAGGAGATGATATTTATCTCTGAGTCTGTAATTGGCCCGAAACAAACACAGACACAGATATTCTAAAAGACGCTTGTGTTTCTCAATGTGATATATCAGATGATTGAAACAATAAGCCTCCTAAAACTGGGAATTTCCACAGAGTCTCATAGTTAGAGAGGGGGAATCTACAGGAAGAGATTTCACACAGTTCTAACAACTTGTCATACCACCTTATAGGATAAGACTGAAGCCCAGACCTCATATTGACTTGGACTTCTGAAGTGTTCATATCTTTGGTCCTCCATTTAGACTTGGTTCTTAGTTCAGGACCCTGAAGATGGATTTGGGATGTCCTTTTTGTCTGTCTTCCCAATGTGGCCACATTGGGAATCTCCTTTTTCTGTTTTCTATCGTAGTGAGAATTTTGGTTTCCTTAAAAATACAGAAATGTTATGTGAATATGTTTTGGTTTTAATCCCAGATATGGGATAAGGGGCCACTTCCAATTGTCCACAGCAGCAGACCATGTGCTCTGGAAGAGCCTTGTGCTCTGGAAGAGGCATGATTTTGCCAGCTGAAGATAGTTTACATTTGAAATTCTAGGGACTCTTCAGAGGGTATATATCTGGCAGAGTCCTAGGAGAGGCAATGATTGCTGCTGCTGCCACCCCTGTTGCTGGTAGTCCTGCTGCTGCTGCTGCTGCTGCTGCTGCTGCTGCTGCTGCTGCTGCTGCTGGTAGCTTCTTGTTGTTTGCTGTTTGGTGTTTGGTGGTTGGAGATATCCTGGCAAACTTTTCCAAGGAACTCAGCTCCCTTAATGATCAGGAAATACTCTAAAAGAGACCACCACCCCTTCTCCCTTCTAACCTTCTTTCTTTCTTACATAGCATTGAGGGGTTGGGAAGGATAAGGGTGGTTTAGGGAGGTAGGACAAAGAACCCAAGAAAGTAGCCAAGAGTCTGGTTACATTCTATTTTAAATTTGGCCCTTTCAACTGGCTATGGAAGCCAGGTGGCCAGACTTTACTTGGGACACTGTTTGTGATTCCCCCCAAGTTTGATAACAAGGGCACTTTCTACAGATAAAGTATCAATCAGATGGGCAGGCTGATCTGTCTGAGTGATATTGGTCGCTCTTTTAGTACATATGCCACTGAAGCGAAAACACTGTGCAAGTCTTTTTCAGCTAACCTTGTACTCGATCTACGTATGGTTCCAGAAACAAGGATAAAGTGTGAACATGTGTTCGAGAAAAAAAGGCACCCCCTCACCAAGGCTGAATTGGCTATCACCATTACCAAGATTGTCCTGGAAAAAAAAAAAAGCCAATATAAACCTATAATGGAGGATCATCCCGTAGAAGACTGTCAACTATCTGATGGCGGTATGATGGCGGTATGCTTACAATGGTTCTTTCCTGTTATGAAAAAGGAAAGGTTTGTCTTCATGGGAAAAGATGCCTATTTTGTTCACTGAATCACTTTCCTTACAATGCTCCAATCAATACTATCATTTGGGACTATATGGACAATATTACACAGTCTCCTGCTGTTTTATGCCTCGCTGGCTGTAATTTGTCATTTGGTAACAACAACAAAAGCATGGCACAGGGCTCAAGAATTTTCTAGTATGCTCTCTCATTCAGAAGGAGCTGTCTGGAAGCACTGCTGTATAACCAGTGCCCCAAAACTTAGAATCTTAACACAATAAACAGTATCTGCAGGTTTCTGTGGGCCAGGTGCCTGACCATGGCTCAGCTGAGAACTTTTACTTAGGATCTTCCACAAGGCCTCTAGCTAGGCATTGGCCAAGGCTACAAACATCTCAAGACTTGTCTCCGAGGAATAACTACTCCCACTCGTACGGCTATTGGCAGAAGATGACAGCTTTTTGCCATGCAGCTCTCCCCTGAGAGCAACTCACAACAAAGCCACTGGATTCCATGAGAGCAAGCAAACAAAAGAGTGAAAGAAAACAAACAAAACACAACTTTTCTTTTAGCCTAGACTCAGACAGAGACATCAGCTCATTGTGCCATGTGCTATTCATTAGCAGCAAGCCACTAGGTCTAGCGCATATTCAAGAGGAAAGAATAAACAGAAACAAGAATGCCTGGAAGCAGGGTCATTGGGAGCTATTATAACTCTAGAAACAACAGTAAGATTATCTACTGAAGCATCAGGTTAGCTACACCTCTATCCTGAAGGCAGCAGGCTGTAGGGGCAGAGTGCCATTCTGGACCATGCAGAATACAGTTAGAAGTACAAAGTCCACTGTGTAGAGAAGGAATAGTTCTGGAAAAGTGACCAGAGGTAAGAGTACCCACATACATAACACCTCACTATTCAAGAAATAACCTGATTTGGAGATGGTACCTCTCTTCCTTTTTTTCTCGAGCTCAGCAGGTTTGGAGGTTCTAATGCCCAAGGATGGAATGTTTCCCCTAGGTGTCACAGCTTTGAGGAGAAAGACAAAAGAGAAAAAGCAACAGGTCATTGATTTTCTAAGGTACAATGGGAGTACTCACCATACAATGGAGGCAAGAAGATCAGTGTTTGACACTGGGTTGATTTCAAGGCAAGGGTGGAAGACCAGAGCAGTGATGGTTCATGTTAATTGTCAACTTGCCTGGATTTTTGAATAACGTAAGAGTTTAGTGAAGCATCCTTATGGCTGTGTCAATGAGGTTGTTTTCAGTGAGGGTTAGCTAGGGTTGACTTACCCTGAATGTGAAAGCAACATCCTATGAGGTGGAGGCTCAGAGAGATAAAAGGGGGAAGGAGAAAGCTGGTGGTGAGCTATCATTTCGCTTGATGGTCCATTATACCATGAGTTGCTCTGTTCTGCCTCATCCTCCCTACCCAGATGGACTGATACCTCTGAAACTGAGCAAGATGAACCTTGCCTCCCATAAATTGCTTTCATCAAGTATTTTGTCAGAGAAATACAACAGTGACTAGGACGGGACCCTGGCCAAAGAATACTCTTTGTTTTGGTGTCTTGATCGTGTGGTCTCCAAATGGAGGAAGATATTGCCAGTGAAGATATTGGCAAAGGGGAACATGGCATTGGGTAACAGAAGGTAACAATAGTTACCATTTTAGGCCAAAGGACTAGGTAGAGAAATGGGGTCTGCAGAGGCTGTAATTTGGGATAATTGTGTCTTGGGCTCTGTTTTTCTCCTACGGCTTTCTAAGAAGAGCACATGTTGTGACTAAATGTTATTTCAAGTGAGAGTACAAACCCCTCCCTGAAATGCACAGTAGTGAAGAGACTGCCACAAGGCAAAGAGGTGAAAAGGGTGGGCAGGAATGAGAGCTGCCACTTGCTCATGCCCATCACCCCCTGCCCTTCACTACCTCTGTGCTCCCGGAGGCTGATCTTTACAGGCCACATGAAAAGGGTATCCAAGCAGACCTGACAAGACCCTAGATGGGGAAGATAGGGTTGTTCAGTCTCCTTGCTCCTTCCATGTCAACAGATATTAGAAGTTATTATTTTCCTATCAAAGGCTGGCATCTGTAACTAAGTGTAGGTCCTTTCAAAGGCAGTTTCTGAGAAAAAAATCGAATCCGAGTAGCTAATTTGGAAACTAACTCCACGAAGCAGAATGAGGGGAGAAAACCCAATAGAAGGTTTATTAACAATCTAGTTGTGTTCGTGGGTAACTAGGGTGTAATCACCTTGGGGACTCTCTGAGGAAAGTTTAGGTATACTTCAGAACAGTTTCACAGAGCCTAAAAATATTGGGGCACTTATCCATGGTCTTCTTATCCACAATCCACTGAGTCTATTTCTTGGGAAACCAACTTAACTCATTTTTCTGCTATACCTCTAAAATGTCTTTCTACAGCTTTAGAGAAAGCCTGAAGCAACAGGGTTGAGAGGCATCTTGAATAGTCTCCCTGTGTTCTTGATACAAGACAAAGGAAAAGTGAAAAGACCCGCTCATCAGTATTATCTTAAGGTCAGGTGGACTACGGGCCCATAAGGATGTATCAGGAGAACCATATGGGCCTCAGATGCATCTTCTCACTCTTATAGACACAGAAGTCACAGACTGATTTTTCCATTTGACCCATAGCACAGGCTTCTTGTTCTTATTGGTCACATAATATCTTGTTATTCCTTGCTAATTTCCATTAAGGAGATGGACATCTTTGTATACAACTTCTCCCTCAACTCTTGGATCTTTCTGATTACTCTTGTGCCTAAACTCTAACAGATAATGAGCATGTCTGTAAAAAGAAGTACACATGAGCTCAAATCTAGACTATGGTTGCAATTAATGGAATGGGCAACTTTCTTGATAATTGGCTCCATGAAATCAAGGCTTCTTTCTTCTGTGTTTCCCACTTGATAGCACTTATTTTTGAGGTTATGAGAAGTAAAACCGGAACTTTGTGCTAGGCAAGTGTTTATCACTGACCCATATCCCCAGCTCCTACCTATCACTCTAAGTGGGAGGGAAAGATAACTTCCCAGGCTCCCTTGCAACAAGATCATTCACATGTGATCTGGGCTCTGTCAATCAGATATCGTAACCCAGAGACTGACCATGAAAGTAGGGAAGCAAATTCATGAATTCTGGTAGCAAAGCAGTGGCAACTGGGAAAGCTTCATTTAATCACCTAAAGCTACCAAATCACAATTACAGCAGTAATATTCCATGCCCAGGAAAACCCTTATCTTGGCATTGGAAATATCAAGGTTAGGATTGGGGTGTCGTGTCATCCTTGGCTGTGTAGATTCCAATCTGAGTTCAGCCGCCCTTGCAGTTTTGTAAGAGAATTGATGTCTTTCAAAAGAACCCCCTTCTCATGTTTTCTGCTATAATAGTAAGACTCTGTCTCTGTATTTTTGCAAAGCATCTAATAAATAGAAGAAAGTGCTTCCTGACTGTATAGTATCAAATTAATTGGTGGATTTAGAAGTGGAATCAATGACTGAAATAAAGTCACATAAACAATGCTAAGTGTAAAGTACTAAATTTGAATGGATTTATTTATTTATTTATTTATTTATCTTGGTTTTTCAAGGCAGGGTTTTTCTGTATAGCCCTGGTTGTCCTAGAACTCACTCCATAGACCAGGCTGGCCTTGAACTCAGAAATCCGCCTGCCTCTGCCTCCCAAGTGCTGGGATTAAAGGCGTGCGCCACCACTGCCCGACTTGAATGGATTTATTGCCAAAGGAATCATTTCTCTCTCTCTGACTCTGTCTCTGTCTCTCTGTCTCTCTCTATATATGTATATATACACATATATATATGTATAAAATATTAAACACATAATATTAGAGATATAAGGCAGAATATTCTGGGTATAGAGCCTGTCTGTTTTGGGGAAGCTATATGCTATTGGAAGTGATAGTTACATGCCAAGTTTTACTCAGCACTCCAATTGGAGCTGTATTTTACTTGGAAGATAGAGGAGGTCCAGTTGATCAGATGGCAACAAAAGTGTTTATAGCTGCTCTGAGCCTCCATCTACCATGAACCTGTGTTTCCTTGAGGTTCCAAACTCAACTCTAGTTTCTTTAAAATCTCTCTCTCTCTCTCTCTCTCTCTCTCTCTCTCTCTCTCTCTCTCTGTGTGTGTGTGTGTGTTAGCTTACTTATTATTTTTTCTAAAAAATTTCTGTTACTTCCATGTCACTAAGTTTTACTGGTCAGAGTATCAGGCATCTGCAATTCTCTTTTTTTGGGGGTGGGTGGGTGGGTGGGTGGGAGAACTTCCCCTTAGCTGGAAGTAAAACCAGAGACTGATTTTATGGTGCTATGTCGATACAAAGTGCTCAGTAAATATTTACTTCCACATGTCAGCTCAAAGTAATACTTTTTTTCTTGCCTATTGTCCCTTCTTCCTGCTCTTCTAGAATGTCTTGGCTAGACAACCCAGCTAAGTAAACTCAAATTGAATGTGTGCCCTATATCCCTTTATGCCTTTATCTTTAACTCAGCCATCCACTGAATTATTGTGGCTAATGCCATAATTTTTTTTTTTTTGTCATTGTAAGGGATACAAAAATCTAGAAAATTTTGGCTCCCGAACCAAAAGCATAGCACTTAAGTAGGAATGAAGACATTCTCAAGCTGTGCCATAGGTGTACAGAGCATGTAGGGACAAGACCAAAAGGCTGTCACAAAAAGCCCCTCTGCTCTCATGTGCACTTAGTTCGATGAGCCCTGCTTGAGACAAATGGCCCTAAACCTTGGCCGTCCTTTGCAGAATTCAGCTATGGAGTCCAGGTTTTTCTTGATGTTTTATTGTTGTTGTTGTTGTTATGTATAAAGACGTTTTGTCTAAAAGTTTGTCTTTGTAGCACATACATGCCTTGTGCCCACAATGGCCAGAAGAGGAACTGAACCCAAGTCCTCTGAAAGAGCCACGGATGCTCTTAAGTTCTGAGCCATCTCTCCAGCCCTCTAGCATTCCTTTTAATTAGCCAAGATGTAGTTTCCTCATCACCCAATTGAACCAGAAGCTCCAAGAACAAAGTCCAAGAATTTCGAGTTTCTCATACCTCCCAGATGCTCTCGATTGTACACCTGGGGTTGACACTAACCAAAGTAAACATACTCAATAGTCATGAGTTTCAGTAGCTGTAGTAGGAAGCAAATTGTTGCAGCTTTCTAGAACAGAAACACCACAGCACTGCTGTGAAAAAATAAGGAATGACCTGTCAATGGTGCCACAAACTTCCAAAACATTGGGAATTAAAACCCTAAGGTTAATTCTGACTCTAGTAGCAGCTCCGAACAGCCATAGACCATTACTTCATGCAGCCACTTCAAAGACCCAAGTTCCTCCCATCTTTTGGTTCCATCTTCCTCTATATGCTAGGCATCTTCCTTGTTCATCTGGTAGATGAACAGACAGCAAAGCTCTGACCCCCATGTAGGTTCCCCCAACTCCAGGGAAGGCTAGGAGTGTACTTCTGACATGAACCCTGAAGAAAGAAACTTTATCAGGTATCCCTAGCATACCATTTGTGATTTCCTCCAAACGACTGCCAATGACTGCCTTGACAGAAGGACTCTGAGTTTGTGTTATTCACAGCCTGGGCATTCTCATTAGTAATGTGTTGAGTCCCATGATTTTCAAAATGAATATTAATGAAGTTACACTGGCCACCCCCCAAACTGGAAATGACTCTGGGATAAAGTATAAAGTATAAAGACTACACGTTTTGAGGAAAAAGTCCCAGAAAAGGAAGAAAGAAGAGGAAGTTTTTCAAACCAATCAGAAACCATAGAGGAAGAATTTATAAGTCTGATTAAGATAGGGAAATGACCAGACAAATATGGACATGAATGCTCATTAAGATAGGGAAATGACCAGACAAATATGGACATGAATGCTCATTTATGCACTTACGCATGATCAACTGAAGTCTCCCTGTGTGGGATGTGCCATACCTCAGCGCACCTGGCATCGGAATCTGCCAAGTGTTTGCCTGCATCTTGCCCATAGCAAGTTGAGGGAATAATTGACTGTATCGTTCTGTGGGAGGTCAGCAGAATTATTTACAAAGCTTGTGCACCCCAAGTTTCATGTATCTTAGGCGACTCTCTTCAGTTATTGGTCTTTTCATGTATTAACAGTAGTTTCAAAAATGGCCAAATGACACTCCCTAAAATCGGAGTGCCGAGTCTTTTATTTGTGGTTTCAAGAAAAGCAGTGAGAGGAGCCAGCATCTACCAGAAAGAGTGCTGCCTTTGAGGATGCAACAGGAATCACACAGGAAGAGTAGTTGCTGTAGACTCAGCTTACAGCTGGGTGGGAATATGTACGGGTGATTGGCTTTTACGATATAGAGTGGCAAATTGTTCACTGAGCATAGAGCCCAAGACAAAGATAAAGAAGCCTTTGCATGGAGGGAGCTGTTGTTTATGGTTGTGCTTATCTACATATAACAGATTCTACCCTAATGTTCACCCCCTCCAATATAAACAGTAACTGCAACAAGCAGGAATTCTACATTTCAAGAGGAAAGCTTTATGGCTGTGTGGCTCAGCTCAAACCTGCCAGACGGGGCCTTTGCACATTGACAGCAGATGACATTCATCCTCGTGGTCACACAGTGGTTCTTAAATTTCCACCAGTCAATTCTTCATTCCGGTCAGGAACAAGAGGAAGAACAAATGACAAAAATTATAGCTGAACCTGTCAGGTTTTTTTCAGAATCTCAATCCAAAGTGGTCTTATTTTGGGAGTTCCTGACTGCATCCCAGTTGGCTACCCTGGATGCAGGGATAATGAGAAATGAAGTGCTGACTGCTAAATTTTGCCAAAGCAGAGGAAACTGGAGTTTTGCTCATCAGGAAGATGGGGAGATGGCTCCTGGGGGATAAATCTCTCTGGAGGTAAGAGGAGAGGAAGTAAGTTGCCCCGGTGGTTCCATTTATAGTTGTAGACGCAGCCTTTGTCATTGTAGCTGACCGTAAGCTACAGGGCAGAACAGGGGTCCACTGACGCCTGGAAATCCCGTTCTGTTGTCAGCAGCTCCACACCATCTCTGGCGACAACACGAGGCGGTCCCTTCAACTTTTGAGGAACTTTATCTCAGGTGAAGCCAGCTCCCTGTCTTCATGAAGAAATGAAGTTCAAAATGAACCGGGATGAAGCAGAGTTGGAGTTTACTGCAAACAGAAAGAAGGTGATCAAGGAAGGAGTAATCACACCTGAGAACATGGGTGTGCATGGCTCAAAGAGGGGTCACATGGCAGTGTCTCAGCAGCAGACTATGTCATTTTGGTTGCTTTCAATTTACATTTCAAAGCCCCTCCCCCATTTTCCCATGAATGAGATAATAAGGTGTGCCTGGGAATGCCTTATTGGATGTTATTCTGATGAGACAAGACCACAGAGTCACAAGCAATTGCATAGAGGCTTAGGACATGTCTTTCACTGTCAATGTGGTGTCTGGTGAGGTTCCTAGAAAATTGTAGGCTTGTGACTAGGAAGGGAAAGGAGAAAAACTGGACTTAGGCCTTAAGCATAGCTTAAGTTTCTATTAAAACATTTTTATTTGAAATGCCTTTCTACAAAAAAAAATTCTTTGTGTTATTGTCTTTATAGTAGATGTCAGAATTACTATTTTATTAATCTTATTTTACGTGTATGGGTGGTTTGCCTGAATGGATGCCTGTGAGCCACATGCATGCCTGGTGCCAGCAGAGGACAGGAGAAGGCATCAGATCTCCTGAAACTGGAGCTACAATAAGCTGCCATGTGGGTGATGGGAATCTAACTCAAGTCTTCTGGAAGAGCAATTGGTGCTCTTAAATGCTAAGCTGTCTCTCCAATTCTGCATTAGAATTCTTGACTTTCATCTGCTGGTCAAGCACACTGTGGGCTGTGAGGTCTTTGTTTCCTTCCTTTCTGTATCTCATAACTTTCTCTTTCTATCTGCTTTACTCTCACTCCCACAATTTTAGGCAAACTTCCTAAGGACGAGTGCTAGGTGCTGATATGCAACAGTGAACTACACCAAAGAGTTTTCACTCCAGACAACTTGGATTTAGTTGGGGAGCCATGAGTGCCACCCTGACCACATCATTCCTTTCCCTCCAAGGCAACAATTAGGGAGAGCAAGTGTGAGGTCCCATTGTACAGACAGGGATAGGGAGACCTAGAAAGAGTGAAACATGTCTAATTCATATTGCCAGTCATAGAACAAGAGTCAGTCCGGACCCCAGCCTTCTCCTCCTAAGGCTCAGTGCTTTCTCCTTTGTTTTCAGCTCCTGGTGCTCCCCAAAGAGGAAACAGAACTGCAGCATTGGGCAGAACTGGGTTGCAAATACAGTCCTGTAATCTCAGACAAAAGAAGAGCCATCATTGACTTTGCTTCTCAGGTGTGTCTGAGTGTTTGTAGTCCTGGGTGTGTGCTGAAAGAGGAAATCATGGCTCTTTCTTACAATCAGAGACTAGGAGGAAAACATTTGTCCTACAACACTCCCTTGAAATGCTACTTTCTTCTCCGGGCCAGTCTTGACCACTACCCTTCCTCCACACAGGGGTTGGAAATGTTGGTCATATGCCAGACCCTTCTTGCTTCTTCATTCACACAGAGCTTTGCATGGGGGGAGGGACGGGGGCATTTTCAGGCAGACTCTGATCTACCCTATGTCAGATAGGGTCCTATGCCCTGCCCAGTTGTCTAGTTCTTTCCCTTCCCTATGCATTCCTTCCTAACATTCACCTAGCTTCCCTTCTTCCCTGTTCTGGGCAACCATTGACCTTAATGTTCAATGCTAAAGCAAACCTGCATGCTTTCCCCATCCATAGTAACAGTCCATGAGCTCCGTAAGTAGAGTTGTTGGGACTTCACGCTGAACAATGACTATACAGATATTCGGTTCTGTGGTTTACCATGCCCTTTATGTTCTGGCTTGCCTAAGAAGCCCTAAAGAGGATTGGGGTCTCTGAGCAGGCTTATTTCTGCTTCCTGTCTTCCCCTCCCTGCCCGCCCCCAAGCCTCCCAGGAATGGAGGATTCCCTCCTGAGATGCACAGGTTGCAAGCACTCAATCTTTGGCTCTGGGCTCTACATCCTTTTTATTCTCTTTTTTTTTTTAGATATTTTCTTTATTTACATGTAAATTTTCCCTTTCCCAGGTTCCCCTCCAAAAAACAAACAAACAAACAAAAACAACAAGAACAAACCCCTTTTGCCTCCCCCCTCCCCATGCCTGCCACCCCACCCTCTCCCACTTATTGGCCCTGGCATTCCCCTGCACTGGGGCACAAAACCTTCACAAGACTGAGATCCTTTCCTCCTATTGATGATCAAATTTGCAATCCTCTACTATACACATGCTGCCAGAACATTCAGTCCCACCATGTATAGTCCTTGATTGGTGGTTGGGTCCCTGGGAGCTCTGAGGGTACTAGTTAGTAATTGTTGTTCGTCCTAAGGGGCTGCAAACCCTTCAGGTCCATAGAACTTTCTCTAACTCTTTCATTGGGGACAGTGTACTCAGTTCAATGAATGGCTGTGAGCCTCTACATCTGTATTAGTTAGGTATTGTCAGAGTCTCTCAGGAGATAGCTATATGCTTGTCCTTCCTTCAGTCTCTGCTTCATAGTTAATCTCTGCCACTCCTTCTGTGGGTGTTTGATTCCCCTTTTTAAGAAGGAATGAAATGTCCACCTTTTAGTCTTCCTTCTTCTAAAGTTTCTTGTGGTTTGTGGTTCGTTCTTCCTGTATTCCAAACTTCTGGGCTAATAACCACTTATCAGAGAATGCATACCATGTGTGATCTTTTGTGATTGGGTTACCTCACTCAGGATGATACTCTCCAGATCCATCCATTTCCCTAAGAATTTTATAAATTCATTGTTTTTAATAGCTGAGTAGTACTCCATTGTGTAGATGTACCACACTTTCTGTATCCATTCCTCTGTTGAGGGACATCTGGGTTGTTTCCAGTTTCTGGCTATTATAAATAAGGCTGCTATGAACATGGTGGAGCATGTGTCCTTATTACATGATGGAGCATCTTGTGGGTATATGCCCAGGAGTGGTATGGCTGGGTCCTCTGGTAGAACTATGTCCAATTTCCGGAGGAACCGCCACACTGATTTCCAGAGTGGTTGTACCAGTTTGCAATCCCACCAGCAGTGAAGGAGTGTTCCTATTTCTCCGCAACCTCTCCAGCATCTGCTGTCACCTGAGTCTTTTATCCTAGCCAATCTGACTGGTATGAGGTGGAAGTTTTCTCCTCTCTCCTGTCTGTGAGGTCCTTGCACACCCACAGTATCTGAACTTAAGCCCTTTGGTTCGTAGTGGGCGAGCTGAGTTACTGCTTTCCTTCTGTACTGATTGCCTTCTTCATTGTTGCCACGAAATATGTGTCAAGAGCACCTTAAAGAAGAATAAGTTTATTTGGCTCACAGTTCCAGGGTGAGGGAATTGTGACAAGGGAAGGCATGGCCTCAGCACACCACACATGCTGGTGTAGGGCATTAGACAAAGCTGTGGAGACAGCTCTGCCACATTCTCAAAGCACGTTAAGCAGAGATACTCGTTCAAAGATATAGAAGTAATAATAGCTTGCCTGTGTTGAGCATGTATTATGTTTAAACATGGGCCAAGCACTGTTATAGTTTCTTTGTGTAGTATCTCTCTGGATTCTCAGAACTACATAGGGAAAAATGCTCTCTCCAGAGGCCCAGAAGTCTTAACTAATTTTCTCAAGGTCCTGTAGTTATTTCAGGGGGCAAGCTAGTAATCAAATGTCACACATCTCCCAACTTTCCCATCCACATAGGAGCTCATAGCATAGACATGACACTGCCTTGTGGATCAATTAGGCAGAAGGGCAAGACAGTGCTTGCCCCAACCCTTAACATTCAATTATCATCCGAGTATGAGCATGGGAATGAGAAACTGGGGAAAAAGTGCTGAGCCTGATGCAGGTTCAGAGAGGACTTACCAAAGACGGTGGGTCTTGTCTAGCCTGAGAGATGTAGGACCAGGATCTGCAAATGGTGTGAAGGTTAAACAGTGGAAAGGGAAGGGATAGAGTAGGCAACTTTTGCTGGGTTTCTTCCAGGATGTCTAGAGTGTCCTGGCTGGACTTAGCTACCATTTCAGGACAATTTGGAAAGGAGACTACCAGAAGAATTTGATCCTAATTAAGGTAGAAGGCACACAGAGCTGATACCATAGAGTAGAAAAGAAGGAGCTACTCTTTAGCCATCTCTCCAGGAGAGAGCAGCAAACAGTGAAAGGAGAGTCGACACCTGGAGGCAAGGCAGCCATGAGCTTCCAATCAGTGGGGAGAGAGAGAATAAAAAAGCCACTGAGAAGAGGACATAAGGGATTCCTGTGGCTTTGTAAATGGACAGAGATTTCTTCTTTATGAAAGAAAACAAGGAAATAGAAGTGATCCAGGTAAGGCTGGATGTTACCCCATGTATGTCCTCTCCCCATTCAAGTACTGCTACTGTAAGAGCATTGTTCCAATAGATTCAGATACTTTTTACCCTCCTCTTCCTCACAATGAACTTACATACATTATCAAATTGAATAGGTGTCAAAAACGTGTTGAAATGTCTAAAATATGGAATGGAGATTTTCCTTAAAATGAAATGGTAAAACTATCATATGATCAAGCAAACCTTACTGATGTGTGTATACCTAAATCACATAAAGTGAGTATGTCAAAAGAAACATCTACCGTCTATGGTCACTGCCATGTTAATCACAATAGCCAAATTCTAGAATCAAGCTGTGTCTGTCAATGGGTAAACGAATAGAGAAAACAACAGACACACACACACACACACACACAGGGGGGGATAGAACTTAGCCTTGAAAAGGACAATGACATGACTATATCAAAAGATGTGTTATAGTGAGCAATAATCTAGGCCCTGGAAGAAAGGTAAATACTGTGTGATCTCACTTATCTTGAAAAGCCAAATTCCCCCATTAGAGAGAAGAAACCACATGTTCTCCTAGCTCCTGGTTATGATTCTTTGGACAATTTTTAGTAAGCTTGGATTACACAAACTGATTCTGGCTAATCAGTGTACTTTCTCCCATAACAGTGAAATGTTGGACTCATAGAAATAAACTCAATTGATCATCACCAGAAATGAGGAGTCAAAAGCCTGGGCCAACGTTGGTGAAATGATGCAAATTGCCATCAAGAAGAACAAGATTAAGACAGCTATTTTACAATATCATGGCTATCAGTCATAAAACTTTTATATAATTGAAAATTGCTGCTAAAGAGATTTTAAGTATTCTTACCTCAAAACAACCCATATGAGGTAATGCACATGGTAAATAGCTTAACTTAGCTACTCTATAAAGAATGCATATGCCAAAACATAATGGAAGCTGGGTATGGTGGTGCACACCTATAATCCCAGCACTCAGGAGGTTAGTGCAGGAGGAACAAGTATTTGAGGCTAGCCTGGGTCTTGGCTTCTGGTGTCTTGTCAGAAGTAGAGCGATGGACTAGTCTCCTCACAGGACTGCAGAGGTTAAGTAGGTTGTAGGTGTGACTGGAACACCGACTAGCTTCAACATGTAGAATATAAACATTAGCTATGATCACAATCCCATCTTATAGATGAGGAACACTGAGACTTAGAGAGCCAAGCAATTCTCTCCAGGCCACACGACCAGTTGGCAGCAGGATGATTTTTCTCTCTACAACTTGACCCCACACTTCAGACCTAAGGATAACGGTTGCTCCTGGGCGCACACACTCTTCCCTGCTCTCCACAGCAGGGATAATCTTAGTCACTACTCTGTGCATTAGGCAAGATAAAGAGGCACTCAGTGGGCAGGACTTGAGACAAGGTGGTCAGAGTCATAGGAAAGGGGGAAGAAACCTTTTAACACTCTTACTGTGATCCAGAATCAGTCAGGACTCAGCATATCTTTTGTATAAAAGGCCACACAGTAACTATCTCGCACTCTGTAGGACATGGCAACTATTCAGCTGTGCCAGCATTAACGCAGCCATGGGCAGCCAATAAGCAACCAAATGGTCACTGCTGCATTCAATATAACGTTATTGAGGACCCTCAAGATTATACTTCCTATATTGCAAACTATTGCTCTTGTCCTGATTTTTTTCCAGCCATTTAAAAATGTCAGATCTAGGAATGAGGATGTGGCATAGTGTCTAAACGCTTACCTAACGTGCATGAGGCCCCGGGCTTGATCCCTAAAACAAACAAACACACGCGTGCAACGGTTGTAGAGGTGTAGATTCATTGAATTTCTGTCAGAATCCCTGAGACATGCAAGGATCTGGAGGTACAAGGGTTCTCACTGGCCTGAGAACACAGTCTGCTGAGAAGAGGAGCTATGATTTAGGTCCACTGCCTACCTGCCCCACGATGCTCTTGGATCTAGCTGCACTAGTTCTCTCTGCAGCTGTCCTCTCATGAGAAGAAGCTCTGTGGGATGAGGCAAGCTGCTCGAATGGACATGCCCCTTCTGTTGTGACCACGGTAGTTTCCGTGTGCAGGTCTACAGGGAGCAGCATCACTTGCCCAGGACTCCTAGCTCCAGGAAGTAATAGATCCCAGATGGAGCTGGAGGCAGGCATCACCGCAGGAAAGACTTGGTCTGTGGCTTGGGGAGATAGTCCTGTCTAAACAAACTTCTGGTCTCCATAGCAACCTGGCAGGATCCACCATTCCTCAGTATGTTCTTCAGCTTTCCATTGCAGTTGCACAAACCCAGGGAAATCAACTTAAGGAGAGGAATGGTTTATTTTGGATTATGGTTTTGGAGATTCTATTTGGTGATTGGTTCTGGGTTTATTATTGCTTTTAGGCTCTGGGGGGCACAGGTGGCCTACTACATCATCAAGAAAGTACATTGTGAAGCAAAACTGTTCCGTTCATGGCCAGGACACACATAGAGAGACAACAAAGAAAACAAGCAGTGGTCTCATTACCCATTCAAGGCTATGCCTCCAACAAGTTACAGACCTCCTACAAGAGCCCACCTCTTAATGTTCTTACCACCACCTCATGGTGACAAGCGGAAGACTTTGAGGAACATTTAAGATCCAAACTCTAGCACCTCACCTTTGGTCAGCAAGGAATAGAAGGCTCCCATAGAGGAGTAGCCTCCATGGGATAAGCAGAAAGGTTCGGGCCAGTCTTGAGGTTCCTGGCACTGTGGGGCCAGTGGCAAGGAAATATGAATAAGGTGTGCGTGCGTGCGTGTGTGTGTGTGTGTGTGTGTGTGTGTGTGTGTGTGTGTGTGTGTTTATGATCACATTTGTCCATGACCTTTCCTAGATGGCACAGCTCGGGGCTTGGAGAGGCTTCCCTCCCTCTTCTCACCTCCTGCATCTCAGAGCTCAACCTTGGCTCTTGCTTCCAATTCACACACTCTCATCTGAGCAGGTGCTGATACTGGGTCCTGGGATGCAGCCTTTTCCTGCCCTAGAGGACACTATACACCCATGAGTGCCCAGAACTAGAACCACAGGCTCCCACGCTTTGGCAGAATTAATGTGGCTTCCTGCTCTCAGGTCTGAGCTTGTTCACACTGCACTGGAAAGGAAAACACTCCCACATTCTGCAATGGGCACTGGGTCACACAAGCTGCAGCAAGCCAAGCCCTTCTTAGTGGCTAAGAGGGTGACAATGGACCCAGGCACTTGCCTACTTATTATGTATTCTTTTAAAATTGTTTCCAATCAAGCGATCTTGAAATGGAAAATACACGTAAGAAAGGGTGAGGGGAAGACTCGTCATAATCCTGATTTCTAGTAGCGACTGCTATTCTTTCCAGTCTCTTTGTTCTATGCATGGGCATAT
The DNA here is from genome assembly GCA_019843815.1 of Montemys delectorum. NCBI lineage: Eukaryota > Metazoa > Chordata > Mammalia > Rodentia > Muridae > Montemys > Montemys delectorum. Next base: position 67,570 of record JADRCD010234399.1, read on the forward strand.
TTGTTAAGTGGGGCCCACAGAATGACCTCTGCCCTGGGGCATTTGCTTCTCATTTTCACAGTTGGGCGCTCATCTTTCTACATCAGCACACATTTTTTTTCTTTGCCACCCTTCTGTCTGTCTAATTTCTGGCAGGTCCTCTGTCAAGGGGGTACAGCACTGGAAAAATCTCTGTTGTGTACTAGGCTCTCAGGCTTCAGGTGGATCGCAGAGTAGTTCCACACTAGTGAGACTTTTGGGATGTGCTCTGGTTTGGCTAAGTGCAACAGCCTCAGGCTCACTGTCTACAATAAGATGTTCCTGCCCAGCCTTTCCTGACTCATGGACTATCCTTAACTAGTCACCCCATCCCTCCAGGCCTCAGTTTCTTTGCCTGTGAAATGGAATGTTTTGATTAAAGTCTTTGCCAGCTCCATGACTAAGTACCTGCAGACTCATGGGTAGCTTCCAGGAGCAGGTAAGAGCCTGACTGCTGAGGGGAGTTTCTGGTTCCAGCTAGGGTCAGGTGAATGATGGTATATCTTGATGTGGAAATTTGAACATCACCTTGGCAGTCAGCACCCAGTGCGAGCTTTTTTCCCCTAGGGTCTGCAGATGGCTAAGCTGTCTCCAGCTTCCTGTCCCCCTAATTTGGAGAGGGAGGTGGCTGTTTCAGTGCCAGCCCTGAGCTCACTGACCTTCTGCTTCTCAGTCATGGTATTAATAGTCAGAACCAGTGGCCAACAGCTGCCGGTTTCAGCCTTGGATGCAGAACACATGATTAACTGGTGCCAAGGGCATGGGGGTGGGGGTGGGGATTGGGTGTGTGTCGGGGGGGCTGGTTCAGGCTCTGAGAAAGGCCTGAGGAATACTTCCTTCCCTGCTTCCCGTTTTCGTTTCTCCTTTGCTTCAGAGAGAGCAGCAGGTTGTGGTCAAGGTGCTTTGAACAGCCCATGGTGAAACTTGGAGGCTAAGGCAGCTGCTGCAGGAGGATTCACGGAGGGAGGAATGCCAGAGACATGAGCAACAGATGTCTGTCCCGGAGCTGGGCAGCTAGCCTCTTACTCTACTGTGCAAACAGCGATAATAACAGCAACAGCAAGAGTACTAATAAAGCCACCAGGCTACCTACCAGGCCACCAGCACTCAACACTAGACAATGAGCCAGATCCTGACTTGGTCTACTGGCAAGAGCTTAGAAAGGTGGGCCGGAATGGCACCAGCCTTGTGTCACGGATAGGGGAACTGAAGCTTAAGTAGGTGAAGCTACTTGTTCAAAATTCTCCACCCAAGGAGCTGCAGGACTACAACAAGCACTCTGGACTGTCAGACCCTGAGCTTGCTCACAAGAGCGAGCTCCTTGAATCTCCACTTCTCAGTTGCTCAGTGCTCCCACTGCAGCAGCACATAAATAATACACATAAATAATCCCAGCAGCTTTGCCACCCTGTCAGATCCCAGGCATCTATGAGCTTACTGACCATTCTCAACAACAACACATGCAAAATGTTGACCTTGTCCCCCAAACAGAAATGTAATATTTCAGGGATGAGTCAAATGAAACATCCTGGGGATTTGGCATGCATTAATTATGGCCTCTAGGAAAGAATGAATGTTTTTGGACCATGCCCACCACAGTGTGAGCCCTACCTCTGCCATTTACCAGTTGCATCACACGGCAGTTGTCTTACTGTACCCGTGTCTCATTCCTCAGTTTCAACAAAAAGAAGACTATCTCTTTCATATAGTAACTTTTAAAAGGTTGAAAAGCTAGTTGGTGAAATACTATGGCATAGTATATGCTTAATCATTTTGGCAATTATTTTGAAATCTGGTCAATGAGGCACTGGACAAATGGCTTGGATTTTATTCTATTTACTCTAGCAACCAGTCGTATGACTGCAAATGACTTCCTTTTCTGATTCTATTCCCAAATTGAGAACAGTGTTGTTGTCAGGAGTAAATAAACTGATGTAATAAAAACCTACTGTGTTCCTGATATCTTTTACCATATCAACTGTGTGAATGGTGGTATCTCACTGTGGTTTTGGTTTGTACTTCCCCAATGTGGAGCATCATTACATATTTGTTGGCCTAATTCGATACACATTTTTTTTAAAAAAAAAAAAAAATGTGTCTCTGTCTGTCTGTCTGTCTGTCTGTCTGTCTGTCTCTGTCCCTGTCTCTATCTCTTGTCTCTCTCATCTGTGTGTGTGTGTGTGTGTGTGTGTGTGTGTGTGTGTGCAAGAAGGGCAAAGATTGATACTCAATGTCTTCCTCAGTCACTCTTCACCTTATTCAGTTGGAGACAGGGTCTTTCAGTGATCCTGGACCCCTTTGACGAGGCTGGTTGGCCACTTGGAATCTGCCTTTCTCCAACCCTCCAGTTCTTGGATTATAGATCCATACCACCAGCACCTAAGGGTCCAAACTCAGGTCCTCAGTGCAGTAAGCCCTTTAGTAACTGAGCTGCCTCCTAGCACTCTGTTTTACTTTTTTTTAAATCTAGATGTCAAAAAGGAACTCCTTCAGTATGGGAAGGCTTCCAGTTTCCGTGCAAGGATTTCCTTCTGCTTCAAGTCTGAAATGCACTCTCTTTGGATGTGATGGAGCAAGATTGCATGCTGTCCATCATATCTGTCAGGTGCAGGGTTTACACCACACAGTTTATACTCTTTATCTCGCTTGATCATGGAAGCATCCTTTCAGGATGCAGAAAGCAGATGAGGAAATTCGAGGTTTGGAGACAAGAAAAAAGAGATAGAAGGACGTCTTCCAGATCATGAACCCTAAAATATGTGATTGGTGGTGTCCAACAAAAGTGGCTGCTTGTCCATCCACATCTGCTTCCCTTTCTTCTCCTTTAGACTCTTAGTTTTGTTAGTGTCTAAGACAGCTGATGGTGGATCAACTCCCTACTGAGAGACTAAGGTGACAGTTACTTATGTAGAATAGGAAGAGTCTTAGAAAATACTTCTCATCAAAAAAGCAAAACCCAGTTATCATGGCCCCTCTTTTCCTGGCACAGGAAAAATGTGGTTCCTAAATGGAATGCCTAGACTGGCATTCATCTTAGGGCCATGTGGGTGCCAGCCTTAGGGTACAGCCAGCAGCTGATGACAGAACAGAAAGAGAGAAAGAGCTTGAGTACAATATAATTCAAGTGTTAATAGTTGCCTGATAAGTCTGTCCTTACTTACTGTAGTATTATTAGAGATTGAAAATTTTAATTTTTTTGTATATAATTGAAATCATGTCATTAAATGGTGAATGAAATTATAAATTGACAAGAAATTTTAAAAAATTATTTAAGCGAGTAACTAGCCAGTCATCCTGGTCTCAGGTACAGGGGAGGGCCAGGGGAATTCTGGGAGGAAGAACTGAAGAGGAGGAAGAAAGAAGGAAATGTGGCCCTGAGAAACCACCAAAGCTCAAACAGTGAGAGCAAGTCTTTTGTCATTGTCCTGGCTAGTTTCATGTCAACTTGACATAAGCTCAAGTCATCAAAAAGTAAAAAAACCTCAACTGAGAAAATGCCTCTATAAGATCTAGCTATAGGGCATTTTCTTAATAAATAATTGTTGGAGGAGGGCCCAGCCCACTGTGGGTGGTACCATCTCTGGACTGGTGATTCTGGGTTCTATAAGAAAGCAGGCTCAGTAAGCCATGAGGTGCAAGCCAGTAAGCAGCATCCCTCAGCTTCTGCTTCAGTTCCTGCCTCTGAGGTCTTGTCTGGAGTTCCTGGCCTGACCTGCTTTGATGCTGCACTGTGATATGAAGGTGTAAGCCAAGTAAACCCTTTCCTCCCTGTCACGGACTGGGGGTTTTCTTTTGGGGGGTCCCTTGTACCGCGGGACAATGGGTTCTGGCCAAGTGTGCACGGGATTCGGCTGTAACAAACAGACTTAATTATACAAGCAGTGTATGATCTGAGTGTATTTCTTAAAAATGGCATGAGACTCTTACAATCATTGTAAAAGAGATATGAAAAATTTGGCAGCTCAGCAGTCAAGGTACATCTGAGGCTACCTAAAATATACTGGGTCTAAAAACAGCAGCCATCTCCTCTGGTCTGGTGCAACACCCCCCAAGCTCTGAGCACGCTGGGGCCACATGGGCCCAGCCAGAGTCCTGGGGGACTGCGGACTGAGTCCAACTGCTCAATGCAGACTCCTCTATCTAGAAAACTGACTGCTGCACACTGTCTCACACACACTCAGCTCAAGGTCCCGCCCATCCTAGGTAAAACCGCCCACTATGTTAATGGGCTAGTGGAGATGAGTCTTTTGCTAATTTCTAGGAGTGGTTCAGCTGTAGTCCTCAACTGAGAATGAGGATTCTACTTGACCTTGTCCTGGGATAAGCCTCTCATTCTGTAAGCTTCGATGCTGTATTCCCTTCCTTATTTCCCTAACAATGCCAGAGGCAATTAGTCTGGGTGGGTAAATTCCAAGTCAGGGTTTGGCTAAGATGTTGGAACATTGGTAAAGGTCAGAGAGCCATGTCCTATTTTGTCTAGCCATTAATAAATTATATCTTGGTGGGCACCTAGCACGTGAGTTGGCAAGGACATATCTGGGCTACCTCTGAGTTAGGGGGTGCCAGGCGACAATGCAGGTGCAGGGGACTGGCTTTCTTTAAGCTTACGCCTCAGATACTGCTGTCACGCAAGGCCTGCGTGGCACCTCCCCAACTTGCTTTCAGTCGTGATGCTTTGTCACAGCAATGGAAGCCCTAGCTAGGACAGACCCGTCTTAGAAAAACAAAACAAACAAACAAACAAGATTCCAAACAAGCCATCAAAAGACTCTAAATTTTTCACTAACAGTAAAGGAAACAATCTGTGTACTTTTTAGCTACCAGGTAAAAACATCTTTCCACATGTTACTGAAAACTGGAAAGAGGTTCACAAAAGTAAACCATTAATCTTTAATAGTAAGGGGACCTCAGGTAAAAGTGGTTCATCCCACCAAAGGGATTCATCACTAAGTTGTTCAAATGAGAATTAGAGGCATGCTGGAGGTACTGTGAACAGAAGCTGGTGTGTGTGTGTGTGTGTGTGTGTGTGTGTGTGTACTTGTGTATGTAAATGTTTGTGTGTACATGTAGTGTTATATGTGCACATCCGCAAGTTTGTTTGTGTTTGTGTGTATGTGCGTGCATATATGTGCATGTATGTTTATGAGTGTGTATGTATGCATGCATGCCTGTGTGTATACCAGTTAGCTCAGTGGTGGCAGAAGGGTAACTGTGTATGTGAGGGAGGCTTCTTATGGTTTAGACACAGCTCAGCCTCATTAGACCTGCAGACGTTAGCCTGATTTTCAAGAAGTCTGAACTCTAGCTACCTTCTCCTCATCTCTCCTCCACCTTCCCCTCTTGGACCAGGTCATTTTTCAACTTGAATCAGACAGTGTAGCTCTGAGTACAGGTTCCCATAGTATCACAGAAAGGAAAATCTTGACCCTGACTCTGGATCACTTAGGTCCCAGAGTTTCCACAACGGTTTCTGTAGCTTCACCAAGCCCTTGTCAGCCTCCCCGAGGTGCAGGCAGAGACATGCATGGGACAGGATGGAGAAGAGACACAAACACACACCACAAACACTTCTCTAGAGGAAGTGAAGTACAAATGAGTAAAGAATGAGAAGAGAGGCAAACATCAAGATGTGAGGAGAGAACGTCTTGTACGACAGAAAGGTGTCACAGTTACTCTGTCTTTTCCTGTCCTCCATCCATAGGGGCTAGCATCCCAGTGTCATGACAGGCTTTCAGGTGAGATCACATCCTATGGCTTTCTGTCTTAACTTTTCTTATCTTCTGATTCTTTAAGTGGCATTAGCCAATCTTCCAGCAAAGGATTAACTGAGATATCCTGAGAGAGCTCTTCTCTGGGTGTCTGGCTGATAACATCAGTAATGAACTCCATGTTCTGTGTTGCTTAGGGTCCTGTGAAACTACTCACAGTGTAGCCTGCCCCAGAATGCAAGGCATTACCAAAATTTAGTCTTAACCCTGTCATTATTTCTTCCTGATCAGCAAGGGCCAAGAGAAGCTTTCTTATTTTCCCCAAGGGAGCGGTGTGAAGGGGCTGTCCTGAGCCTGCACCGGAGCCACCCATCCAGTCACCAGGTTGCGTGTAGTGAGAGTAGAGACACATCTGTGGCCTAAATGAGGCCACCAGGAGCTGACACTCTGTGGGTGGGGAAAGAGAAAGGGACAAACCCAGGTTGATGGGGTAGCACGCTGTGCAGCAAGAACCAAGGTGCAGAAGAAAGGGCCAGTTTCAAGCCCCCCAAAACAGGCACATGCAGTCTGTAACAGTGAGAAGCTGAGGGATGGTGATGAAGACGGGGAGGTGGGGGGGGGGTCGGGGGGAGAGAAGGGAATAGATGATAGATTATTCTGATCATCATTTTGGCGGGACCCAGAATCCTTGTACCTCGGAAACAAGTCTTTAGTCATACTTTGAGGGGGTTTATAGATTCGGTAAGTCGAGACAGATAGAGCCCCTGATGGAAAAAGAACAAGAAACCATGCTGAGCACTAACATTTGTCTCTGCCTCCTGATGACAGATGTGACGTGACGACTGTTCCATGCTCCCATTGCTGCATCTAAAACTGTTCCGGGTGTCACCTTCCCAGTCACAATGAGCTGAATAATGAAACCTTAGGCCAGAGCAAACACCTTCTTCCTGAAGATGCTTTTGTCACCTGTGTAGTCTTGGTAACAAGAAAAGAAGCCATGAAAGAGAGAAGCAATTGGGCATGTGATAGAGGAGCAATTTCTGGGAGAATGAGAGTACCCCATCGTTCTCCTGCCTCCCACACATGCACCATCAATGCTCAGCACAGGCATATTGGTGGTTTCTTCATAGGATGAAGCAAGGCTATTTCTGGCTCATTGGTCTGAAGAGGTATAGGACCTCCCCCCCCCCCCATCCTGAGTGTTCCTGCTTCACAACACCAGAGCTGAATAAAGTAAACTTCCTGTTCACAAACAAGGATAGGCATGGAAAGGGCATAGCCTCCTGTGGCTGGAAATGGGACGGAAGTGGCTCCCAAGAAGGCCTCGCTTGTGTATAACAAACACGAAAGCTGACTTTGTTCTTATATGGACTTTCCCTCCCATTTCTCCTAGTTCTCTTGCTCTCATCAATGACAAGGAAAGACTAGCTAAATTAACTGACCCATAGGCAAAGGGGACTGGTCTTCTTTGGGTTCAGAGGACATACTGATGTATCAGCTAACAGAAAATGATCAGCAGGAGGTCCTCAAAAGGACATTGTAGGTAGTAGCCCCTTTACATAGTGGTCTATCTATTTTTATGTCACTTATATAACGTCTCACTGAAAAAATTAAAACAATAATAAGAGTAAATTTATTATGTATGTATGAATTTATTATGTATGTATAAATTATCCAAGCATGGACCTTTTTAATGAATAGGAAATAAAATGACCAATGATGTAATGATAAGACTGTGGTTAATTATTTTAAGTAGCCTGTATCTCATAGAGACACATCCTGAAATATTTACAGATTAAAAGATGTGATGTTTGTGAAGCATTTCAAAATAATCCAACTGCGAGGAAGGAAGCAAAAGATGCTCACTGGTAAAATTGGCGAAATGTCCACCATCATGAAGCTGGCAGGTGACACATCTCTCTACTTGTGTAGTTATTGAGCTTTTCCGACCTTATGAGCTCTTATTTTCTGTTTCTACCTCCCTTTGGTGTTCTCTTCCATTCAACTTTACTTAAGGGAAAAGTTCATCCATAATCTCACACTATCTTCTTTCCATTTCATGCCCATTTGCCCTTCCCACCTGTCCTCCTTTTCCTTCTCCCTTCTTCTGGTTTCAGAGATCACCCTAGCTTGTCTTACAGGAGGTTGTGGCTCTGCAATTAGCTTCTGGCCAGTGGTATGTAAGTGGAAGTGATGGCCTCACTTACAGACATAGCCCATGGGAGCTTCACAAAGGGGATTCCCAGTTCACCTTCCCAACTACTCAGGAGTGGTGACAGGTGTAAGGTGAGCCCAACATAAAATATCCATGTGCTAAAGCCATTGTACATTTTGAATCAAACTTCATTAATACCAAAATTAGATCCACCACACGAAAAGAGAAATCCCTCTGAAAGTAAGGTGAGAGATGGGACAGGGAAGTACCTAGAAAGTCATGAAAAGATCAAATTTGGAGAATGAATGCATCAGAAATACCCACTATTTTTTGGACCCTGTTATAGGAGATTGAATGCACACATTGCTCCATTGTGTAGTTTGACTCTCACAATGGGCATAAAAGGCCTTACACAAGGAACTTAAGCTCAAATCCAGGGAGTAAACAGCCAAGGCCACTAAGTAAGTGATGTTTGGAATTAGTTGACATGTTGAGAATAATGAGTCTTAAGAGACAGTTAGGACTTATTGAAGGAGGATGGACTTAGGCCAGGAAAGGGGGAAGGGGGAAAGAAGGAGGGAGATAAAGGATGACTAGTCAAACTATTCAGCTATCAGGATCTGGATCCAGTGCCTGAGTGCTAAAGAGCCTTTCTGACCTACACTGTTAAGATTCATCCTCTCTGAATCCCCTCCTCTTCCTCCTCCTCCTCTTCCTCCTCTTCTTCTTCTAGAAAGAGAATCAGAGACAGAGATAGAGACAGAGAGACAGAGAGAGGTGTAGGTATGTACATGTGTATGTGTGTGTGTATGTGTGTGTATGGGGTGTGTGTGTGTGAGGTGTCTGAGTGTGGTGTGTGGAATGTATGTGTGGTGTGTGTGTATGTGGTATGTATAAGTATGATGTGTATGTGTGTGTAAGTATATGCATGCTCATGTGTGTGGTGTGTGTGTGTGTTATATATGTGTTTTTATGTGTGCTTGCGTGTGTGAGGTATTTGTATAAGTATGTGTGTGTGTGTGTGTG
>JADRCD010234400.1:10928-37941 GCA_019843815.1 Montemys delectorum
CTTCTTCTTCTTCTTCTTCTTCTTCTTCTTCTTCTTCTTCTTCTTCTCCTCCTCCTCCTCCTCCTCCTCCTCCTCCTCCTCATTCTCCTTCTCCTTCTTTCTTCTTCTTTAATTGTATTAACATTTTCAAATCATTCTCCTTGACCCCTGGTCTTTTTCACCTGTGTGGTGTGGTGTGGTGGTGGTTGTGGCGGTGGTGTGTGTATTGAGGGACTTGGTTTTCTACTTTCATCATGTGGATCCCAGGGACTGGACTCAGGATATCAGTCTTGGCAGCGTCTGTCTGTGTCTTTACTCACGAGGCTGTCTTGCTAGCCCAAGACGTAAGTTCTGTTTAGCTAGATTTGTCATTTGGAGAGACCGAAGCACATTGGAAGTAGGCAGCCTTAATCAGATGGCTTACTTTTGACAGAGGAAGAAAAAGACATAGGAATTCGTATGCATGCACACTGGTCCTCCACAGGAGGCACCCCAGTCAGCTCCTAGAGGCAGACAGATGGATAAGCAATCTCCAGAATTAGACAGGGTTGGACTTCCCCTACACTTTTGCCTTTTTACTCCTAAGTCTCCCCCTGTAAGGTCAGAGAAAGGAAAAGAGGAAATGATTCTCTCCAGAGGAAGTATGCTGGTTTGAACACATGGCACCCAGTTCCTCAATTCAGCACCCTGATGAGACTGGGTGTCCTTCCCTCTCTTACACAGCCGAACTTTTTTGTGGTTATTGTTGTTTATAAATCAATAGGCCTCTGACTCAATTATTTGGGAGCTATCTGAGTTAGAAAAATATGCCACCTTTAAATTTCATACTATAAACTTCAACAGGGATGTTTTAATTAATTAATAATTTAGATCACGATCACAGCCTCCCTCCTCTCGGTCCTCATACAGTCCCTTCCCCAATCCCTTCCCTTCTCCCCTGAGAAGGAGAAGGCTCCTTCTTAGTATCACCTGACTCTGACACATCAAGTTTCTTTGAGACTAGACGCATCCTCTCCCATTGAGGCCAGACAAGTCTGCCCAGTTAGAGAACATGAATCCACAGACAGGCAACAGATTTAGGGACAACCCCCAAGGGATGCCCATGAAGACCACATGAAGACTGAGCTGCATGTCTGCTACATATGTTCCTTGGCAGGGGATAGGGGATGGCCCATGCCTTAAAGAAAGAAGGAGAGAAAGAAAGGAAGAAAAAAGAAAGAAGGGCGGGAGGGAGGGAGGGAGGGAGGGAGAGAGGGAGGGAAGAAAGAAAGAAAGAAAGAAAGAAAGAAAGAAAGAAAGAAAGAAAGAAAGAAAGAAAGAAAGAAAGAAGAAAAGAAAGAAAGGAAAACTGGAGAAACTTTTCTCGAATAGTTTCTTTAATTATAGAGAGAAACATTTATTTATTTGGGGTAAGGGGATGGAAAGACACATGGGCCACACACAGCATGCATATGGAGATCAGAGGACAATGTATGTCTCAGGGATTAAATCCAGATCATCAGCCTTGGTGGGACCGGTATTCACTTGCTGAACCATCTCTCTGGCCCCTTAGATTTTTGAGACAGAAGGAAGTCTTGATGAAGGCTGACTCCATACTCAGGTCCAGAAATGATCAACTAGCACAGCCCTCCTACCCCATGGCTGATGAAGGAAAGACATAGAACCCATGAAAGTAGATGACAAATACGTTTTCTCAGGGTTCTGGAAAAGAACATCGTTATGCTTCTTACAAACTGAACTAGGGACCTTTTATCTTCAGTATGCGAAAGTGTGCCTGATTACTGAAAGCTACTGGCAGCCATCTTGTGGCCACTTGGGGAAAGACATCTCCAAGGCAGAGGGAGAAACGAAAAACAGCCATACCTTCTCTAGAAACATGAATATTTGGAATCATATAGGATATAGCCTTTTTAGATTGGTTTCTTCAATTTAGTAATTTTGTATATGGTGTGTGGGGGTGTATTAAACACCAGGTCTCAAACATGCTAGACAACTGCTTTACCTGTGATCTGCACCCAGAAAACAGTAGTATGTGTTTTAGTTTTCCCCCATTGCCCAGACATATTAAAATGTCTTTATCTAGTGACCCGCTAAGGGACACCTTGGTTACTTCCAAGGAAATGATGGGAAATGATGAAAAGAGGCTTCTGGAAGAGAATATAGGACATTTGGTAGAATTCACCAGTGGGTTCTTTCCTAACAGGTCTGTTATTAACTATTGATTAGATTTATTTTGATTTATTTTGTAGATATGAGCCCATTTCAGAGCGTCTATATTTTTTCTTGAGTGTATCTTGACAGACTGTGGTTTCTAAGTCAGTGTCTTCTTGGTTATCAGGTTTGTAGACAGGGTGGCCTATGACCGTCTTTGTTAATGGTACTCTCATTTTTATTACTTTTGTTCTACCTACTTTGAATTTAATTTGCTCTTCTCCTAGTTTCCAGAGGCAAAAGCTTAATTGTAGGGTTATAGATTACCCCACCCCAATTTTCCCTAACACACAGATCTATCTCTTAGTACTGTTCTTGATGCATCCATGTAAGTTGGTAGGTTGTGTTTTCATTTTCATTCAGTTTGATTTTTTTTTGTTTTTGTTTTTTGGTTTTTTTTATTTTTTATTTAATAATCTTGAGATAAAGTCACTGAACTTTGTGTTATTTATAAATTTGGGTTTTTTTAACCTCAAAGAATTTTGGGATTTCCCAGCTGTTTTTCTTTTCTTGATTGCTAGTTTAAGTTCATTGTGGTATAAAAGCTGAGATTTTGGAATACATATTCTTCTATATTTGCAAAAGTGCATTTTCTGGATGAGGATATACCCTGTCTAGGTGAGTATTTCATGTGACTTTGAGAAGAATGTAGACTCTGCTATGTTGGACCAGGACCAAGAACTGTCCCTGTGAGCCTGCAGATGTGGGTGATGGGAACTGAACTCAGGTCCCCTATAAAAGCAGCGAGAACTTTGAACAGCTTGGCTACCTCTCCAGCTCCTCCTTTCACTTGACACATGTATTTTGAAACTCCATTTTCAGGTTCACAAGCACTAAGAACTGTTACATTCAAGAACTGATAACTTTAGCTCACCTTTGCAATAATCACCCACACTGGTTATCTTCTGAAATCAGCACTGGTCTACTTTGTTGTGATTGGTTTTAACATGGTATATCATTCTCCACCCATTCTTTTTCATCTCTGTGTGACTTTGTGATTAAAGTGGGTTTGTCATAGAGAGCATGTAGTTCATTTTCTCTTATTGATCCATAAGTACAGATTCTTAATTGGCCTTTGATGGGTGCATTTGGGCTGCCAGCGTTCACAATGATTGTTGATATTTTTGTATTAAGTTTTGTTAATTTGTTAGTATTTTTTACTCATTACCCTTGTTCTTTATTCCCTTGTATTCTGTCTTTTCTGGGCTTGCCTGATCATTTGATATTATTTCATTTTTTCCCCTTTTTGTGTATAAGTTATACTCAGTCCATACTAGAGTTTGCAATGTACATGTTCAATTAGTCAAATTCTACTTCCTAGTAGCACTATTTTACCTCATGGGAGGTACAACCAGCTTATAACTAAGTAATAATAGTTCTTCCCCTGTCTTGTGCATACCAGCCCTGCCAGTGCGAAGTTGAACAGTCCTCAGAGGGGGGAATGAGGCTGATTATAGGAAAGATAGAAAAAAGATGCAAGAGACAGATATGAGAGGGCTGCAGAACATTACCATGCCAGCCCACATGATGGTTCAATCATTCATAGTGGGATCTGATGCCATCTTATGGTACATCTGAAGACAGAGACAGTATACTTATATACAGAAAAATAAATAATTACCTTTTTAAAAAGGAAGAAAAAAATAAGTCTTAGGCTTAGTACAGTGGTTTATCCTTCTAATCCCAGCACTCAGGAGGCTGAGATAGAATGCAGACAGCAAGTCTAAGGGCAGCCTAGTTAACAGAGTGAGTTCCAGGCCAGCCTCAGAAACAAGTTAAAACTTTGCTGACTGAGAAGAAAATAGGATAGGGAGGAGGAGGAAGAGAGGGGGAAGAAGAGGAAGAACACATAACAAGAGGGAGCATGAGGTTCAACAAGAGGTTGAACATGGAAAAATCCAATGTATGTATGTATGTATGTATGTATGTATGTATGTACGTATGTATGTATTTTTGAGACAGTGTCTCATAATGTAGCCCTGGATGTCATGGAACTCACCATGTAGAACAGGCTGGCCTCCATCTCACAGAGATCCACCAGCCTCTGTCTCTCAACTACTAGGATTAAAAGTAGGCAACACCATACCTGGCTTTTTGAGCATTTCTTGAAGGCAGATCTACCTCTCACATTTTTTGCTTTCCTGACAATTGATTTTGTTTTTGAAGAAAAATTCTGCCAAGAGTTTCTGTAGGTTGATGGATCTACTCTGTCAACACTTTAAAAACTTCACTCCACCTTCTTGCTTACCTGGTTTCAGAGAAATTGGATTGGCTTTTCAATTTACATTAAAACAGAAGAGGCCATCATGAGTTTGCCAGGGTAGGGCGGAGGCAGTAGGGGTAGACAAACACCTTAGTGACTCTGCGGAAAAGCTCCGAGGCTCCTCTCCTTCTAACCAGTGATTTCTCTTACCCTAATGAAACCCAGACGCTTCCAATAAAAAGAATGGCTTGTGTTCAAGTCATTTGCTAATTCTGCCTAGAGGTAGAGAGAAAGAGAGAGAGGGAGAGAAAAAAGCTGTGTCTTGCACCATTAATTTTAAATATCCTATTTTGTTTTATTTTCAGAATGAAATGGCATGGAACAGTGTAATGAGCAATAGAAATATGGAACCAAGAAGCAATTATATCTTCAAAAGAGCAAAGTGAAAGCAAACGAAAGGCCTTACACAAGTTACCATACAAACAGGCAGATCAGAGCATCATTTACAGAATCCAAATGCATGCCTTTTGGTTACGTCTGTAAATTATCTTCCACAAACATCATGTTGTAGGACTAGGACTCATTTTCTGGGCTATGGTTAAAATTGGATTTCTCAAGAGGCCCTAAAACATCTCAAATTTAATTTCTTCAGTATTAATTATCTTCGGTCTATAGCCATTGTCTGGGCACTGGGGCAGCAAGATAAATAGGGAACAAAATCTACCTTCAAAGTTCTTACAGTCTAGTCGAGAGGACGCAGATAACTGGGATGGGGTATGTGTGTCAGGTGACTGAGATGGCAGCACACTTCATTTGGTGTGAAAGGGTAGGTCAGGCCTTCTAAAAAAGGTGGCAGGAATCGAGATATGCAGTACAAGAAAAAAAAATGAGGCCAGCCAAATGTGCAGACCAAGTCTTCAGCAAAGTGGCCAAGCTCCCTGGGAATGAGTGAGAAGCAGAAGCTAGAGCCCTGTGTAAAAAGATGGGCTAGGCCTGAGCTCTCCAAAAGTGAACTTGGGGCTATCTCAAAATTTGATGTTCATGTTTCTGGGACAAAGGGAAACAATGACTATGTTATAAAAATGGGAATAATGCCTTTACTATGCATGGGTATACCATTCAAATATAGTGTTCTACAGTGGAGCGAAATGTCTAGTCCCTGATACAAAGACCTGGCTCAGTGTTGGCATCTCAGAGGATCTGTCCAAGGTAATTCTGAAAGCATCCAGCAGACAAGACCAGCATAGGAAAAACATTCCCATGCACGATCGGTTTTCAAATAAAAATTACAAAGCACATCATGATATCTACACTATTAAGAGCTGGTTGGCATAGTCATCAAAGGAGGCACATTACATCTAAGGAAACAGAAATAAATGAGGTAACTTGTTAACAGGCTTAAAACAAATGTGTTTAGAACCCTTAACCACAAGCGAGAAAATATCACTCTTGGATAAATAAGAGGCTATTAAACTTTATATATTCCAAATGATAGAAAATAGAATTAAAACTTAGTAGGCTACATTAGAAAAAAAGAGAGAATAAGTTTATTGGAAAAAAGAATTAAGCAAATATGCCGAAGTCTGGGTACACACTCGTCACCTGCGTTTCCTCGCCAGAGCACACGTGCAAATTCTATTTCCTGGAGGTCTTGGCACTGAAATTGGGGAAACAGGACTGGGCTATGAGAGGAAGTGAATTGTAGTCCTGGCCATGACACATATTGGGTTCCCATCCTTCTCCCTGAGGCTGTGGTCCCCACATATTGATAGCAGCACCATTGAGAGAAGAAGGGGCCCTGAGTCCTCCACTCAGAGCTCCAGAGCCTGCAGGGAACTGCGATATAGACAAGAAATAAACTTTCCTCTTGTGGGGCCTATTTATTTTACAGGGCACCTTATTTTGAACATATACAGAAATTGCCCTGAATACAACAAGGTGAATGTATGGAAGACTGAAATGAAGTTAGAGACACTCAAGCAAGAAGCTCTACTTTAACATTTTATATATAAATAATGTATAAAATAACTAATAAATAATATATATATTAAAACTGGCATTCTAGATTGAGAGGATAGTCAGATGATAGGAAAGGATACAAGACAATTTTCTAGAACTTGAGGAAGAAGTAAATCTTTATATGGCAAAAAAAAAAAAGAAAGAAAAAAGAAAAGAAAAGAAAAAATGTATTCAGTATATTGACTCACTGGCAGTGGGAAATTTCACCAAAATTATTATTTTTTAATTGATAAAAGTATAGATATACAGCATAATCTTTTAAACAATTTTCATTAGCTCATTCTTTCATTTATCAATACAAGGAATGTTTTAGTAACTTAACATATCCTGTTGCTTGTAAAGAATTGACTGTTTATAATCCAATAGGAATTAAAGGAGGTGCTGCTTGCATAGTATAGAGAAGGGAGAGACTAGGTGAGGGACTCTCTGAAATGAAGTGGTTAACACGTATAAAAAGATGCTAATACTGAAGTCGGGTTAGAGCCACGGGCTCTTGGGCACTTGTGGGCAAACAGAAGGAACAATAGAGCAGCCATGACCCTGGAGCCGAGATCTGAACAGGTTTGGAGAACAGCAGTGGGCATGGAACCCTAGCAGTGCATTTACTGCCTAGAATACAGGAATGCTTTCCTTAAAATTAACCCTTGCTTCGCTCGACTATCTCAATCGGCATACCTCTAAAACGCTGAGGATTTTGAGGGTGCAAAACACACCTCGTTCTTCTGACAGATGCCCAAGACTCTAAGACAGCTTTAAGACATCTTTATGCTTTGAGAAACAGGGCACTGAAGCTTCCAGATCTGCAGTACTTGTTGATGCTTCTGGAGTAAGAGGTTGTTTGTTTGTTTGTTTGTTTGTTTTGCGGCAATAATGGTGCAGTTGGCCACAGAAGGCCCAGTTTTATTTGGACTTCATATTCATTTGCATTTTTCTAATAGTGGAAGTCCCAGGATACAGTACCCCAAATCTTAAAAGAAACCTATTGCTGTTGAAGAGGTAGGAGAGAGGAAAAGGAGAGGAGGGGAGGGAAAGGAGTTGAGGGGAAGGGGAGGAGAGAAGAGAGGAGAGGGGAGGGGAGGGGAGGAGAGGAGAGGAGAGGAGAGGAGAGGAGAGGAGAGGAGAGGAGAGGGAGCTATCATAACTCAGTAGTAATGATTTAGAGGAGAATTTAAAACTCAGGCTGCTGTGGAGTAAATAGAGACAGATTTCAGTCACTTTATCATTTTGATCAACCTCAACCATGTTTACTGCAAAAAAAAGTCTTGGGAAAATCAGACAAGCTCTACCTAATATAAACCAGGATCAAGAGAGAATTTATTTAAGAGGAACACAGTAGCTGCGGTGCTAGGGCTGTCCTAAAACTGCAGCACCCCTAGATGGGAGAGAGTAGAGATGTAGACCTTGAAGAGGCTACATGACTCTAGAAATTCTGGGAGGAAGGTTGAGGGTTGGCTCTTTCCCAAGATGAAGTCATCATAGCAAGGCCAGGCAGGTAGGCCATTAGGGGAAACCAGAGTGCACTCTTTAGTTATCTTACATGAGGCAGTTGAGTCAAATGCCCAGCCATGGATGCAAAGGCAGCAGCTCCTCTCTGGAGAGTTTGTCCTTTCTGCTCCTGGAAAGGCTGACAGCCTGCTCTGAATTATGGACACAGCTCTCACTGGGGACATCTTCGTCTCCTCCCAGGCAGACATTTTAATCTGGCCTCCTTGTCTCTTGTCACCATGAAAAGGACTCAAATGGGGGGTGCCAAGCAGCTGGGCTTGGGAGCTGACTACAGCATTGTTGACAGCTGGACACTCTAGGCACAAATAGAGCTTCGAGAGGGTAAGAGTAGCCCAGCTGCAAGAGTAATTGCTGTCTCTTAACCCAAGGTGATATTCTTCTTCATGCTCCTTCATCCCTTGAGCACACAGCCATCTCCTCATGGTTCACAACATCCTGGACACAACATCTAACAAGTCATAGTGGATAAGTCAATGGCTAGAGATTTGGCCTGGTTCAAGCGACACATACCTAAGACATGGGAAACAATCACAGAAGTGTCTTCCCCTTCACATGAGGCTTCTTTCATGTGACCAATGACACTTCATGCTCTTGTGTGGTCAAGACACAGTCTCATTCTTTTGACACAAGCAGACATCAGACTGTTTCCCTAATGATCTTCACATACTGGATCATACCTCCTTGGGTTCCAAATTCACTGTTCTTTTCTTTCTACTGCTGTTGGGACCCACTGTATTCCAATTCTGCCCATCCCACTGTCTCTTGACTTACTTTTCTTGTTGCTGCAACCAAAGAGCTGTCAAAAATGCAACTTAAGGGAGAGAGGACTTTCTGGGCTCACAGTTTGATGATACATCATGTTGGGAAAGACATGGCAGCAGGAGTGGATTTTGGCTATGGTAGCAGGAGCATGAGGCTGCCTGCTCATATTTCTGTGGACCAGAAAGCAGAATTGGGACAGGAAGCTAGGCCACCCCATAACCTTAAATGCTTGTCTACAATTTATGAGACTCAATTCCTTCAGCCAGGTTTTATCTTCTAAAGATTCACCCATCTCCAAAATGGTTCAAATGCATAAAGGGTTGGGCACTTTACAACCAAACCATAAAAATGTCCAGCTTGGGTGATTCATTCACCACTGCTAAGTATACATCTTATTTTCCAATGAGCAGAAAATACCTCCTTCTGCATAAGATTTTGGTCAGTCACCTTCTTAAATCAATGAGTGATGTCAGTTAGTGAGGGTCCTGTATAAGAATCACTTCCTCCTGGAAGCTCCTCTACCCGTGGAAAGGAGGGAATCTGTCTGACACATTTATCACCCCAGTGATTGTCAGGATTCATTTGACTGATCTTGCATGTTAGGCAGTTGTCTCCTTCCTCTTTTACCACTCATGAGCATCTTCCCAAAGCTTCCTGCTAGGTGGAAAAGGATGGACTTTTCCTGAGAGACAGACACCTCCTAGTCAATGGTGTACAAGTAGCTGTCTTCCCTGATAGACCTTCCAAGAGTTCCCAAGAAGCCCTTTCTCTCTCTTGCTAGGCTACTTGACTATCTGTTTCTGAGGCTGACCAGTTGGTTTTAAGAAGACCATATATTTTCTAGAGATTTCTCTAAATGATTTAGAATTCCTAGATAGGATAGCATAGTCATTAAGCACGTAGATTTCTTAAGTTAGCCTTTGCTTAAATGCTACTGATGTTCCTGTGAGCAAGTATTGCCATCACTGCTAAGCCTTGAGCCTCCCACTTGCACATTAGGAGTAACAATGGTACAGGATTCTCACATGCATTTTATGGGAAAGCACATAAGAAAAAAACATACAGCAGAATCTCCTGGGTTAGTGTGTCATTTCAGGTCTATGCTAACTTTTCGAGTTGTTCACTGGGTAGTCACTAGATTCTAATGGAATAAAGGATACAGGAATCACTTCAATTCAGAGTAATAAATCCTACACTAGAAAGATAGTTGATGGTCATTATTCATAGATTCTGTATGTATGGATTTACCTATTCATGAAAATTTGTAAGCCCTAAACTAATATGTCACCACCACTGCATACTCATGGACATTTGTGAAGCACTGAAAACTCTGATTTACCCAACACACATTAGCTGAGATCAAAGATAGCAGCATTTCATCGCCTCATCTTAGCTCTCAAACTGTAAATAAAGGTCCTGTCATAGTCTATCTACTGACACGATCTTTACATTTTTTACATTGAACACTGAGTCCTACATGGTCATGGAATCAACCCTGTAACATGGTTCCTGCTCCTGGAATAGAGCCAGGAGGATGTGGCCTCCATGAGTGCTGAGAGTTGTTGGGTGTAAGGCTTGTTTATATATCTTCATGTTCCTCCTTTGGGAAATATCTTCCTTGCCAAGGTTATTGGGGAATGTCTTCTCTGCCAAGGTTAATGACTCTATGATAATCAGAGATAACATGAGTCTGGGAGGGGAGGGTTTGTCTATGTCTCAGCAAAATGGTAGAATACTATGACCTTCAGGATAGCCCTTAAGGCTGTGGGAAAGAATGCTGAAAACATGAGTTCAAAAATATATAATTTCTCATCTATGCAAAATATAAGGATGCAATATGAATCATATGAGGGGCTTGACAGACCTAAAAGAACAAAGGCAGCTGCCCTATGAGCTAGCTTGTCAGAAAGGTATTAAAAAAGGAAATAAAGAGATTTGGATAGTGGTGATCACAGGGCAAGATCCCACCCTGCTAAGTTTATTGTTTGTGCTTATGAAGGCAGGCAGATTTCTGAATTCATTTGCCATGTTTTTAAAAAGAGTGTACTTGTTGTCTCTTTTTAGGAGACTGGGGCTAAGGTCATAAAATGCTAATTCCTGAGATTTCAAAAGGGAACCTGGAGTAAATGACTGAATTGATATGTAAATAAAAGACTGGGCTTTGACTTGTAAGAAAGAGTTACTCAAAACTGCTGGAGAGTGAACACAGCTCTTTAGAATCTTTTTCCAGAAAATCCAAGACGTTTTTATAGCAGCTTTTCCGACTTTGGTTGGACAACCCATGAGCTATCAAGAGAGCTTTTAGAATTTTTCTAGCACAAGAGAGCTGTCTGGAGCAGGGAGCTGTCTCAAGCAGAAAGCTGTCTTGAGCAGAAAGCTATCTTGAGGAGACTATACAGCCAAGTGCTATCTACATAAAGCTATCTAGGGAACCATCTTGAGTAGGCTACAAGGCTGTCAGCTTGCACACCATCATTTGACTTCAAGTCATTCTTTTTGCTGCTCCCAAACACCTCTTCCTCAGAATCCCTCTCCAAGCTGAGGCTGGTCCTTGACACTGTGGTTAGTCATCCCAATTTAAAATAAGCCCCCAAGCATAGCTCTCAAATAATATCTTCTCTTTCTCTTCTTCCTCCTCTTATTCTTCTCTTTTTTTCTTCTTTTCCTTCTCCTCTTCCTTCTCCTATTTTTCTTTCCTCTTTGTCTTCATACTTTTAAAAATTATGTATAGGTTTTTTATCTGTGTGGATTTGTGAGTGTGAGTGCAGTGTCTATGGAGACCAGAAGTGGGTATTGGATATTCTGGAACTGGAGTTACAGGGTCATTATGAGCTACCCAATGTGGTTACTGGGAACTCAAGTCCTCTGCAAAAGGCCTACTCTCTTCACCACTGACTCATCTTTCTATACCCATATGCTACCTTCTCTTCTTAAGCTCAAGAAAGCTGTAATGTATCTAACAGGGAAATAGGTTTGTTCAATAAGCTTCCTTCAAGTGTGTGTTACAATGCTGTTAGCATGAGTTCACTGTTAATGAGTCAATATCATTTGTTAAGTTATGAAGAGCAGTAATACTAGATTCAACCTTGTGGTAATTAGAGATTCCCAGTGCATACAGGGACAGGTCAAATGGCCCTGTGAGTCACTGAGAGAGACACCCAAAGGTATCTCTCCAGTGTTTCACTTCACAAATATTTATGCAATACATTCTAATTGTTAGGCATGTTGAGTGAGGGTTGAACATTGGAGCAAAGTAGGTGGAGCTGTTGTGAAGGGATGTGGAAGGCTAGGGAGACCACATAATTGGTAAAGCACTTGCCTTACAAATGTGAAGATCTGAGTCAGAACCACAGGACTCAAAAACACCAGGCATGGTAGTGCATACTTGTAATCCCATCAACAGCAACATGGAAGGGAGAGAGACAAGTGGATCCCTGGAGTTCACTGCTTAGACTAGTTTGGCAAAGTTTCAGGTCAATGAGAGGTCTTGTTGCAAACAACAGTAGACAGCACTTGAGTAATGACATGTGAATTTGCCTCTGACTTTGACATGCACATGCATACATGTGCACAGGAATTTATACATGCATGTACCCATATATATGAACACACACACATACACACACACATACATGTTATGGATGTAGAGTTTCGGGATCTAGATCTGATCCCATGTCCATGGAGGACCAGCTGGTGAAGGGATCCAATGTGGCCAAGAGTAAAAGGCTTAGGTAAGCATCTTTTTTCAGTTACCTGGCAGATTAGCAATCCAAAGAAGTTGTAGATTCCTTCCCTGGATAAAACCCAAAGATACTAGAAATCTCTTTAAGGCTTTGCTATTCCCTTTAAACAGCTGAGTGTCTCTCACTGTATTTAAAATTAAGTACAAAGCCTTCACTCTTTGCCTCTCTCTTTAGAGCCTATCTCTACCCACTCTCTCACTGAAGTCCTACAGAACAGCTTCAGAGAACTTGCTTCCATTCTGAAACTGAGCCATGCTTCCTTGTTGCCCCATTCTTGTTGTGTATTGTTCTCCTCTCTGCTCCCACCCGACGCCAGTCCTCTAACCACACACCTGGCCAGGTTTTATTCATTCCAAGTTCTTAGCTCAAAAACTCCTGGGGAAGATTGGAGGGAGGCACAAGCAAGTATGACCAAGTTCAATAATATGTGTATGAAAATGTCATAATGAAACCTATCATTTTATGTGATAACTAAGAATAATTAATTTAAAAGTCTTTGGCAAGAGTTGGGGCTGGAGAGAAGACTTAATGGATAGAAGCTCTTCCCATGCAAGCCTGACTATCTGAGTTGTATCTAAAACTCACCTGAAAAAGCTGCATATTGTGGTGCACATCTGTCATTCCAGCACTTCTATAATGAGACAGGAAGCAGAGAAAGGAAAATCAGCTGGAAGCTCACAAGCCAGCTGATCTGACATACATAGTAGCAGAAACAAGAGAGGCTCTGCTTTAAAATCAACTGCAGTGGGAGAATTGAGTCCTGAAAATTGTCTCTGACTACCACATGTCAAGTGAGGTACTATCAAGGGGTGACAGTGGCCAGTGCACAAGAATGGTTCCAGAGGAAAACACTTCCATGGGGTAACAGTAGCCAGTGGCTAGAGTCTATTGTGCTAACCTACATTTTTGTAGGTCAGTGGTCTGTTCAGGCAATCTAGGCCCAGTTGAGTAATAGGTCTGAACCCCAGTGACCCAGTTGGCAATATCTCTGCCTGCAAGGGACAGAAGGTGTTTGACCATAACTCCTGAGTCCTTTGCTCTTGTTTCAGTCACAATCTCTCACACCTGCCCCCACAGGAGATGTGTGCTCTGTCAGGTAGACATTGCCCCAAGCTCCCAGCATTCTAGCTGGACCCTACCCCCAGTCATCTGACCATAGCCAGGCATGGACCGCCCCACAGACAGATAGCCACACCTCACATAATATAAGGGGTGGTTCGCCCCTCCCCTCTCTCTTGCCTTCTTCCTCTCTCTCTTGCTATTTGTTCTCTCTCTTTCTCTCCTCTCTTACTCTCTTGCTTTCTTCCTCTTCTCTCTCTCTCTCTCTTCTTCTTCTCTTCTCCTCTCCTTCCTCTCCTTTCTTTCTCTCTACATGGCCAGCCTATTCTCTCTTTCCTATAATAAAATATCTCACTCATTCATTGCCTCCTTTTAGTTAACTAACGCACCATGCAGCCACAGGCATCAGCAGCAGGAGAGAGACAGAGGCCCATACATTTTTAGGTGAGTTTTATATTATTTCTTAAAGTCCCCAGGGTAGCTTTAAAATAAACTTTGGGAGGGAGGTGTGGAGACAGTCCTGTCCAGGTGGTTGACGAGTCCTTCCAGATTAAATCTTAAGGGAAGGGACAATGGAATTTCTTACCTTTACTAGAAAGGACAAGAGTATCTGGCTGATAGTAGCATTGTGATCTTTTGGGCAGTTCAGAAGTTATTTCTCAACCCAAGAGCAGAAATGTGACTACTGTCTATGAGGGAGGCATCCATCTTCAGGGGCCTTCAAGCCTGATAATATCTGACTAGCTACTTGGAAATGTCACCTTGAGTTAGATTTCAACATATAGCTTCAGTGTACCACAGCATTTGCCAATCAACCAAGTGCTCTGAGAGGGCGGGCCATGTATGCTAGATTTATTGTTTATTTTTATGGTGTCTAGTTCCTGGCACTTAGTAGTTTCTTGTGAGATTAAAGGAGGGGAGAAAGCAAGTTCATCCCAGGGGATTGAGTGTTCAGCCTCCATTGGGTATCTATCAATAGGGTGTTCTATTTTATTAAGGTTGACTGCCCCGTCCTCCACTGTCCCTTGAATACTGGTTTTCTAGAATTCCTCTAATGATAACTGAGTTATCAAGAATGCCAAGTTTCCCCTCCAGCCAGCAAGGACCCTCTGTGAACTATGAAACACTTGATTCTTCTCAGACGCCCAAAACTCACTTAACTGTCTGTAATTAAAATTGTGATTTCTAGAAGGGCACTAATTATCTTTAATTCATGGATTGTATTCACTGCCCAGGAGCAAGAAACTGAAAGGCTCATTGCATATTGGGGAGGGGCTCCACTTCTTTTCCTCACGGTGAGTTCTACCAGAGTTCTCTCATCCTTCTTGTCTTAGTTAGGGTTCTTCTAGCTTGAGGTAGGCTCTCTTCTGCCTGGTCTGTGATAAAGATGAAGGACACAGATTATTATTCCTGATTTTCAAAGAGATTCAGGCTCAGAAGATGTCATTCAGGTGCCATGATATCCTGATCTTGGTGTCTCTTATTTGTAAAATCAGGGGTGGATGAAGGTAAAGTTCAACTGTGATTCTGGAATCAGAAGTGTAATTGGCTGTGTCGTAGAGGAACTATTGAAAAAAGGGCTTGTTTATTTTATATTTATGTGTTTGGGTGTGCTTGGTGTGTTTATGTTTGCTACACGTGGACAGATGCCTATGGAAGTCAGAGGAGGGCATTGGATCCACAGAACTGGAGTTACAGGTGGTTATGAGATGAGTGCTGATCAAAACCAAGTCAGAGGAAATGTTTTGAAAATAGCTGTAGCTTAAGTCAATGAAAAATCAGCTTCTCCTGGCAACTTCAGCCTCAGGAGCACTATCTTTAAAACTTGTTTCTCAGAAGCACGGTCCAAGGATTTGAGATGTCATTTAGTTATTGTTTTGTTTTTGTTTTTATTTGAGGCAGGATTTCACTGTGTAAACCAGGCTGGCATCTAACTCACAGAGATCTGTCTTCCTCTACTCCTGAGCGCTGGGATTAAAAGCATGTTCTGCCATGTCTGACCTCAGGGATCACACTTAAGGGGAACTAACATGGGAAATGGGAAAGACCCAGCAAGGATGTGATATCAGGTAGACTCTGGGGGTACCTTGATTCATGAGGGCAAAGGCACAGTAACACAAGCTGCATTAACAAGTGGCCTCCCTTATGGGAGGACGTGCCATTTAAATCTTCTGGAATCAGAGGACCATGGGTTGAGAGCTGCCTTGAGGACAATGGCTTATCACTAGATGAGATGTCTCCCATCAGCTATGAGAACATTCCTGAGAAGGAGCTGCTATGTGCTGTGGACAGCCGGCAGTAAGAGCAGCTAGGGGATAGGTGTGCTGGTCAATGTGTGTATGTGTGTGTGGGGGGGGTGGGGAGTGTCTAGCTGCATTCTACCACATCTACAGTCACCAAGCCTGGGCACTGCCTCCCTGTCCTCTGTATGTTCTTGTACATGTGTTTTTTTCTATATCTCAACCTCATTATACACACACACACACACACACACACACACACGCACGCACGCACGCACACACACCCCTTCCTTAGCTAATATGACTTTATCTTAGACATCTCTTCCCCTATGTGTCAACCCTCTAAGACAAGTTTGGTTCCATGCTTTCCCAGTGACACCATGTGATATAATAAAGTTACTCACCTGTATCCACCTTGACTGTGACTTGAAGGTCAGGATAGGAGTATGCCTGAGTTGTAGTCCTGTCTGACCAGCACTAATGACCATTCCTAGCACTCTTTTTTCTGTTTGCTTTGAGTGTTAGGAAGCTCAGAATCTGATTTCTTGGTTAGAAAAAGAAGATGAATTAATCTATCTATCTATCCATCACTGTCACCTATCATCTTTCTATTATTCATTATCTTCTGTTTATCATCTATCTATCACTTATATCTATCTGTCTTCTCTCTACCTATCACCTATCTACGTATCATATATCTATCTGTCTGTCTATCTGTCTGTCTGTCTATCTATTTATCTATCTAAGATAGAGTTGAACTAATGGCCCTCCTGTCTCTGGCCCCTGATCTTTAATTTAAATACAATTTTAAAAGTTCTTTTCAAGGAAAATACCATGAATTCTCAAAGGAAGTGAAGCTCTAAGGGTCTAGTCAAGGTTTGAAGATGTAAAATGAGCTGTTTGGGATTAAGCAGCATCTACAGAGGAGGAGCCTAGGGACCAAAGAGAGGATGGTGGGAGGCACAATAATGTGTTAAGGGCAGAAATTCCTCAATAGGATTAGGATCAAGAGACCTATGACAGTGTGTCAGGAATAAAGGAAGACTATTGGAAAACCCCAACTCTTTTCTGAGGAAGAAGTCAGTGTGCTTTTGGCTGAATCCAGGACAATGTGTTAGGGAAATCATAGCTTTGCTGTCTCTATTTGGAGATGGAGTAGGTATGGCTTAAACCAATCTGTTTACAGGATGGCTTGACTAGCAGTGGGGTTGTGGTATCTGACTTTGGTTGTTGTGGTTTCAATGAAAATGCCTACTATAGGATTATGGACAGAGAACAGCACTTTTGGGAGGTGTGGCCTTAGTGTAGATGTGGCCTAGTTGGAGAAAGTGTGTCACTATGGGTGCTTCAGAAGCACAAGCCATGCCCAGTCTCTCTCTCTTCCTGCTGCCTGCCTATTCAGATGTACAACTCCCAGCTACCAACCCTTCCCCATGTCTGCCTGTGTATCACCATGCTTCCTACCATGACAATAACGGGCAAAATCTGAACCTGTAAGCCAGCCCCAATTAGAGGCTTTCTTTTATAAGAATTGCTGTGTTCATGGTGTCTCTTCACAGCAATAAAACCCTAACTCAGACACTTGTTAACTTTGAGCCATCATAGCAGGGATGCGGAAATTCTAAAAAGACACGTGTTCCCCTCGTTTTGGCTATCATACTTTGGGAACAACTCCTAAGGAACTGGAATTTCCCCCAGGAATCTTGTGCTGGGAGAAGGAAAGGCTGAAGCCTCTGTGCCAACCAGTTGAAAACTTGGTTCTAGAAAAGAGATGTCACACAGTGGTGACACCTGTCAGATCACTTTGCAGGAGAGCATGGAACCCAGACAAGGATGAGGGATGGGTGACACTTTGACCAGGATTTCTTAGCCCTCTGTTTAGACCTAAACTTTACATGAGAATTCCAAAGGTAGACCTGGGAGTGAGGGCTGAGTCACTGGCCTCTTGGTTTCTTTCCTCAGTGTGGCCATATTGAATAAACCTCTGCATTTCCCCAATCACTTTGTCTTCCTAGTTGGCCTGCTGAGGTCAGGTGTCCCAGGCTTGTTAGAGCTGTCTGGGCTCAGGCTTTACCCCTGACTGCTCTAGTAACAACTGGGATGGACTAAGAGATTTGATAAGATATTTCTAGATGTGAAAGTTAGATCCAATCCTACCTCCCAGACTATGCTCCCAGAAATAAGATTCAGATTCAAAATATATTTACAAATACCTTGGCCATATAGCGAGGCTATTCTCTTACTATATCATAACTAAAATAACCCAATTATTTTAACCTATATTCTGCCATGTAGCTGGTTACCTGTGCTCAGACACCATGCATCTATCTCCTCACATCTTCTTGGACTGATCTCCCACATGGCTCTATCCCAGAATTCTTTCTGCCTCCTGTATGTCCCACCTTCTATTTCCTGCTTAAACCATAGGCCATGGGATTTTAATTGACAGGTAATGCATCCATACAATACACACGATATTTTCTCTATATCTTGTTGTGTCTTTGAAAGTGTTTCCAGAGATGATTGGCATAAAGGAGTGTGAGTTTAGTGGGGAGACCCTACTGAATGTTCTCTCCATCAATAAGATGTGAAGACAAATCAGAAAAAGAAAGCTTTTGCTCCTAGTCTTTTCTTTTTTCATACAGAATATTCTGATCACATTTTCCCCTCTCCTAGCTTGACCCAGATCTTCCCCATCCACCCAAGTCCACACCCTGCCTTTCTGTCTCTCACTAGAAAATAAACAGGCAGAGAAGAAAGAGGAGGAAGAAGGAGGAGGAAGGGCATGGAGAGAAGGAAGAGAAGGGGAGGAATACAGGGAGGAGAGAGGAAGGAGGAGGAAGAGGAGAAGAAAAGGAGGAAGAGGGGGAGAAAGAAGAAGGAAGAAAAGCAGAAAGGAAGAAAAGAAGGAAAGAAAGAGAAAGAATGAGAGAAAGAAAGAAGGAAAGAAAGAAAGAAAGAAAGAAAGAAAGAAAGAAAAAGAAAGAAAGAAAAAAGAAAGAAAGAAAGAAAGAGAAAGGGAGGAGAAAAGGAAAGAAAGAAGGAAGCGATAAAAAAGTAAACAGGAAGGGGGGGCAGAGAAAATGCACAAGAAACACATACAGATCTAGAGATACACACATTTGCTCACACAGAAATTCCGTAAAAACACAAAATTGAAAACTATAATATACAAGCAAAAGACCTGTAAGGTTAAAAAAAATATGCCCAGACAAAGCATTATAAGACAAAAATCAATCAAACAAACACAAAACACTCCAAAAATACCACTGAATTAATTTTGCTGTTGGTTGTTATTGGTCGTCTACTGCTGGGCACAGGGCATGCCCCTAGGTGTGGTTTATATACCCAGTGAGACTCCATTGGAGAAAACTAATTTTTCCTTTGATAGCTTCTAGGTTACGGATGGGGGCTGCTGTTCACTTCCCCTCTCTTTGGATCTTACTCTTGATTTTTCTTGGACAAGCTCAGGTTTTGCTGTGGCTGTCAAACAGACATTAGACTTCCACATTCCTCAGCCTTTGACCCCTGAGGTGGGCTAGAAAGGCCTTCCCCACTCAGCCTGGGGCTGCATTATTGGCTCCTTTTTCCAAGGCTTCCAGCTTCTTGCCCAGAGCAGCTACTGGCTTCCTTGGCTCTTTAGCCTGGAGACAGTCATCATAAGATGTTCCAGTCTCTGCTTATGCAAGACCATCTCATCAACCCCCTCTTATACATACACTCCATTCGTTCTATGCCTATGAAGAACTGTAGCTAGTGCAGACATCAAGATTAAATTTCTTTCATCCTACGGAGTGAATGATTCCCCGTTATCTTGAAATCTTGAAGCTTGGGTTGAGTCTACAGCTCGAGTATGTAATAGCCAGTAGGATTCTTGGAGACCATAGGCTCAGGGTTGTGATACACAGAAAGCGATGAGGCCAAGATCAGAAAGAGATGGTTCCCAAAATGAAACATCAGAGCAATCTCTGATCCAGGGGTCACCAGGAAAAGTACAAGCCACCCCCACCTCCACCCCCTGGAAGCTGAAGGAAATGATGGGTTGTGTGAATGATGGATGGGTACAGCTAATTTTACACTTGAAAAAAAAATTCTATTGAGATCTAGTCTGAAGCGGGGCTCAGATTCCGTACGTAGCCAGAGATGACTTTGACCTTCTGCTCTCCAGCTATCTCGGCACCTGAGTGCTGGGATTCCAGGCACGAGCCACCACACTAGATCTCCTGTGATACCCAGGGCTTTGTATACACTAGGAAATCACTCTAGCACCTGAGCTTCAGCCCTGTCTGCTTATGTGAAACCTAACGATGAGATTAATTCCGGTGGCATTTGTGCTAGAGTTCTCTTCCAAAAAAGCATGGTTTTTAATGAATAAAATCACAGAGCACTGGACCTTGTGGGTACATAATTCAACCCTTCACGTTGTGCCTTGGAAAACAGGGCCTTCAGAGGTGGAAGTCCTTTGGCTTGACCCCAGTCTCAGCTTTTCATCAATTAAACAAAAGGTTTTAGCTTTTCATTTTCCAAGGCTTGACTCACATTAGAGAGACGTAGTCAATATATTGATTTGGCAAGGGCAGAGGTCCATATTAAACTGCTGAACTTTACTGCACTTAGAAAGTTGGAGAGGACGGGACAAGTTAAGGGGAACAGAGACTCCTCCCGGATCAGTAAGGAGCAATCAGCCAACAGTTTGTTCTAGGACGATCTGTCTTCCTCCCTGTGTTGCTCTGCTTACATACCTGCTCTTCCAGAGTATAAAGTCACTTGGCTAAAAACAACCTACCTGTTTATTAAATATCCAAAGGCTTTTTTTCCATGAAAAGGGAGAAATGGTATCTAAGCAGGAGAGAAACTATTTTCTGGTTTTCAACACTTAAGTCAGAACAAAGGAAATATTAACTCAATGGTCTGTGGAAGGTTTGCAATTCAGCCCAAGTTCCCATTTATTTATCAGACACCATTAAAATTAAAATTTAAATCAAGACCCTAGCCTTTTAGCAACCAAAACTACCAAAACGCTTCTTGATTTTTTTGAATATTAAAAGATTTGCAAAAGCACAAAAACTTCTTGTCCCTTTGTTAAATAAATAGAAGAAATAGAAGATGATGGTAAGTTAACCACATAATCTAATATTCAACATTTCTCATGCTAAACTGGCCTGGAGCCTCTGTACAGGGTGATTAAAATTTGCATTTTGTGTATAGACCCAAAAGGGAAAAAATTTTATATGTATAAAAGTAATCACATATTTTTTTGTTAGAGAAAAATGTGCTGAGCTCTCTTCCCCTTTTCCTAGCAACCTCATAAGTAGAGTGTCCAAAGGAAATAGGTTTCTTGTTTTGGAAGGTTTAATTTCTATTTAAATTCCTTCTGGTGTGAATGGTCTCAGGCTTGGAAGGGCTTTAGTAAGAGCCGTGTGCGCCCTCTGCTGGTCTCATAGAGATCAAGCAATGTGCTTCTACTCAGCGTGAAACTGGCCAGCAAAGAAGAGAGGAAGGACCAAAAAGTTGAGATTCTAACTCCTACTGGAAAATACGAAGCAGGATGTGCCCATGAGTCCGTCCACAGTGGTAGCATAGAAGGTGAACATGTTCTATTAGGAAGTTGAGCTGCACAGATGTGGGCTACGCCCAAGAGGCACAGCTGTAAGGCAAGACTGCTATGTCTTGTATGGATGGACTCTGTCAGAAAAGGCTGGCGATTCCTGAGCACCAAAAGACTGATTTAGTATAGTGTACTATTATAGTTTTATTTTGTTGCTGAGAAAGAAAAGCAAACACACACACACACACCACACACACACACACACACACACACACACACACACACACAAACCACTCTAACCAAAAGCAACTCAGGAGAGAAAAAGATTAATTTAGCTTACATTTACCAGGTCACAGTCCAACACTGATGAAAGTCTGGGCAGAAGCCTAAGCAAAAATCACGGCGGAGGGGGGGAGCTTTCTAGGTACTTTATGCTCACTTGTCTTTCTTATACCACCCAGAACCACCACTGATGCCTAGGGAATGGTATTCCCTACAGTGGGCTGAGCCCCTTTACATCAATTAACAATCAAGACAATCCCCCAAGACATGCCCACAGGCCAATCTAATCTAAGCAATGTCTCAATATAGGCTTTCTTCTCAGATGACCAGAGGCTGTTTGACAATTAAAGGTAACTAGCACACATACTTTTTAGATGTTGTGAGACTCCATGACCTCTGCCCTCCTCCCAGGTACTAAGGCCCATGAAGCCAGAGACAGGATTTAGAATGTAGCGAGAGGGTGGTAAATAAGTTCTGAGTGAGTGCCCAGTGTTCCTTAAGAAAATCTAATGAATGTAGCAACTTGTATTTCTTTTCCTTTTCTTTTCTTTTCTTTTTTTTTTTTAAATTTTTTCCAAGACAGGGTTGCTCTGTATAGCCCTGGCTGTCCTGGAACTCACCCTGTAGACCAGACTGGCCTCAAACTCAGAGATCCACCTGCCTCTGCCTCCCAAGTGCTGGGTTAAAGGCATGCGCTACCACTGCCCGGCTATACCTTGTGTTTCAGCAGCTGTTCTAGAAGGAGTTAATTATACTGCAGACTTCTAATATAGCATAGCAGGTTATGGAATGGCTTTATGGGCATCTCATTTGATTTCAATCCAGCCCTGAGAGATGCCCATTGCCCCTGTTGTCGAGAAGGGTCTCTTGTCTGATGAGAGTGGTGTGGCACTCTAATGATGATCATATTTTCTGTCTTCAATCTCCAACATCCTCCCCTTCACATGATTTACTGGTTGCCTCGAATCTCTGAGTTGGCCGGAGGTTAAAATTAGAGAGGCAGTCACAGTCTTCAAAGCGAAGCCTGGTAAGCCATATCATGAACATGTCCTTTGATTACTCTTGACAGCCAGATGATAGGAATTACCAAGGCTGGGCTGCCTAACACTAAATGGGCTAACCACCTCTTTAATAGCTTTCTTTCTCCTTGTTCTTCCCCAGGGCATTATGCATGGCCCTATAGACTCCTGCATCGTTCAAGTCTGCTCAGGGTGAAACTCTTCAACACTTCCCTTAGAAAGCCCGCTAGGAAAAGCCAAGCATAGTCAGAGGTCAAAGACATTTACGAGTTGGGACAAGAGTGACCCCTGAGTCTGTGCTTGCTCATGACTTGGTTGGTTTCAGAAAAGGCAAAAACAGAAGCCAAATGTTTGTTAAGGTCTGGGTTTTACTGAAAGAACAAGCCAGTTGAGGGTGGATCTGCTACTGGCAGAGGTCACTTCATGCTTTGGTACGCACTGTACTTAGGCTCCCCTTCCCTCCCTAGTTGCCAAACACATCTTTATTCGGCCTGCAAGATGCAGAACAAACACTGTGGTTTTTGGCACCTTCCCCTCAAGCACCCACTGCTACTACCTCTTCCTCTGAGCCCTTCTCTCATTCCTGGTGTTGTATCTGTTTGTGTGTCAGTTTCTCTGAGCCACTAATTACTCTTTAGGAGGAAGAGGCAACATCTTTTGAAAGAAAAATATAAGTTCTCATAATCCAGTCTGAGAAGCCCAGAGTATAGGCAAGTGGTTTTTCAACCTTTTGGATCACAGTCAGAAATAAATGGGTGCTATATCGTAACCCAGTAGCAAATCGTCAAGTTGCGATGGTTGGCTTTTAATCGGCAACCTGACACAACCCAGAATCACCTAGAATGAGAATGTCAGTGAAGAGCCATCTGCGTTGGCTTGGCCTGGGTAGATGTCTGTGGGGAGATTGTCTTAAGTCAACTGGTATGCGAAGACCCAGTCTAGTGTGTGCAGGGAGTCCTAAACTATCACTGAGTGGAGGGGTTGAGCTGAGCAGTTGATCAACAAGCAGGTAATGGATGGTGTGTACATTCGTTTCTCTCTGCTCCTGACTGTGGGTGTGGTATTATTAGCTGTTGGAAGTTTCTGCCTTGACTTCCCCACAATGGTGGGCTGCACCCTGGAGCTGTAAGTTCCTTTCTCCCATAACCTGCTATTTGTCAGAATAATTTCTCACAGCAACAGAAATGAAATGAAAGCATCAGTAACAGGAATGTAATAAGCATCTTTCAGATGGCTACACAGCCAGGAAGCTAACTCTGGGGGGAGGATGCCCACAGGGCTCACTTAACTGTGTCTAAGTGCAGGTCAGTATGTGAGCAGAGAGATATGCAGATTTGTAAAACAAAACCTCATAAAATATTGTAGCATGCTGCTCCACTATTAGCATTTTTTTGTCCAGTTTGTTCTTTGTCATTTTTATAATGTGCATTGTGACTGTCAATTGATTTTATGATACTCCAGTGGATGGTTACTTGCAGTGTGAAAATACTGATGTAGTGGATACTTCATCTGGCACTCCCCTGCCCCCGCTTGTTCTCCCATTTTCTGTTTGTATTTATGGGATGCCTTCGAGCTGAGGGGTTTAGATAGAGAGAAACAGTAATAAGAGAAAGAAAGGGTATGGACAGAGTATAGGAAAAACAATCCCCTGGCCTGACCCTGGTATAGGGTTTGAGCTCCCTTACAATTTTGACCGAGTATCACAAGCTAACCAACATGTTCGTGAGAAACTTCATTAAACTTGAACTACAAGTAAGGCTGTTTCTAGGCCCAGATCAAAGTCTACAAACCACAAGCCTTGATCCAAATCTCCCTATCCAGATATTTCAGTGGGTGAAGTTCGATTTTTCATTTAACTGTCATCTGTAAGTGATTCTGCTCCAACTGTGGGTTGAGCAGCCTCGATCAAGGCTTTAATGCCAGAACTTGGGAGGCAGAGGCAAGTGGGTCTCTGTGAGTTCAAGGACAGTGAGACCCTCTCTCAACAAACAAACAAATAAGAAAAGACTGTATGATCTATGACGCCAGAAAGCATTTGCTCTTGGCCAACTGTGGTCTAGACAGAAAAACTTCTCTGCCACTTGGGCAGAAAGCCAGCGTGGCTCTGATGCATAGGCAGGGTAGTAGCTTTCTCCACATGGCCTTCTCTAGAAGTGACAGGCTGGTCATCTGGAGCAGGGATGCTGAGTAGGTGGACTCTGGGTGGGGACAACAGAGAGCACTGTCTTTGGCAGCATCTGGAGCACCTGTCATGTCACTGTCTGCAAAGACAGAGCTCTGGAGCCTGCTGACATTGGAGCTTCAGCTACATGCCCAGGGCCTGGCACGGGAACAACAGTGGAGGGTGCTAAATCATGTTTGCTGAGTAGCTCCTGAGTCAGGAAGCACCTGGTGGCATGTGGTGTGGGAACTGTTTTCTCACGGATGCTCTTGACAAGCACACCACTGGAGAACCCAGTGAAGGGCTCCTCTCTTACATGGAGATGGAAACGTCTCCTCTCAGCTGCTTTGGCAACTGATAGCAAAGATGGGACTACGATGATTGCGATAATAATGATGATCTAACCATCACCATTTACCGGATGTCTGGTGAGTATTAAGCATTCCTCTGGATTCTTTCTGGCTTGTAATTCACCTCCATCATCTTAACCATCAGTTCTATTCCAGTCTCATTTTGTGAGTGAGGAAACTGAGGCACGAGGTGGTTAGATGGCTTCCTCAGGAGAGATATCTACGGAGTGGTAGAATTTTAAAATGAGATGGGATTTAGAAACAAACAAACAAAAACAATAGACCATTAGGATGAATAGGAAGAAAAACCAATCAGCTCTCCTCTAATCCTTAGTTAAAGTTAAACTGGTGCTGGTGAGGGGGTAGGGGGCTCATTAGATCCTGGCTGAGCCCAGAGTAGATTCATCAGCATCAGAGGCTTGGGTGTGCCAATCTCTCCAAGAAGAACACAAGAGAAGGATGCAGCAGCTCCCTGGGAGGTTAATCATGAATAACTGATGTCTCCAGAGGCAGGTGTGAGCTTGATTTATGTGTGATGCACAGGTGTGGCAGTAACTGCATATTTGTGGTAGTGAAACCTTTTGTGAGTACAGGTAGAGGAGACCAGATTTCTCAGTTACTCCCCTGAGGGTTCGGTAGCCTTAATATGTGTACGGAACACAGAGGAATGGTCCATGAGCTCATCCTTGATTGCCCACCCAACCCTTAACCATACCCCCTGCCCGCCATTCAGTTTCTACACCGCACAGTGAGCACTGCATTCAGAGACGCAGCCTGAAACGAACCAGCAAGCCTTTAATTGGGATCAGATCTGCCTGGCTTTCGCCCTACTAGGGAGAAGAGTCCTTCATTATTGGATGTGGTAGAAGAGTAACTTTGAGAAATCACCTCAAACTGCTCAATGGTGTAACCAGCCTCTTCCACGGCATCTCGAACAGTCTCCCATCCCAGGGGAAGGCTGGAAAACTTCTGCTCCCCAATCATGTAGTAGCTACTCTTAAGGGCATCCACCATCACCAGGAAGCCCCCTGGCTTGAGCAGGCTCCCCAGGTTCCTGAGGGCAGTTCGATAGGCTGGGAGGTCAGGGCAGGCAGCATCCAGGCACAGCGTGCTGAGCAGGCAGTCAGCAGGAGGCAGAGAGACCCCACCCAGAGGCTGGCTCTGGGTCACATCGCACTTCAGCACCTGCTTAATTGCCCGCCTCAACTTCTCCTCCTTCTCAGGTCCCTTGGTTCTGAAAAACAGATTCAAACCAAAGTCATTTGCTGCTCTAGATATGGGGGACCCCAGATCTCTTTGGTCAGGTCTGAGTATGTCAGCGTGGTCCACACTGTGGACTTAATCTGGTGTCTGCATATTACCGTATGATCCAAAGCTGGGTCTAATCTCTTTATAAAGCAAATAATGGCGTGGATAATCACAACAGTCCTATCTGCTTCTAAAATGAACTGCTCTCCATGAAATGATCTTTTATTTTCATATTTTTTAAATTATTAGCACTGTCCTTGACCTCTGTCAAACTGCAAGGTGGTAGCTCTTGACCCTCACACAGTAAATAAAAATGAGGAGGAGTAAGTGCTGAATGATTTGTTGTTACAGAAGTTATCTATGAATGATGGGATGGGATCTAGCAGAGACAGGTTTAGAAGCTGTTGATCAAGGGCCCTGGGAATTTGGCTCAGTTGACAAGAGTGCCTGCCTAACATGTACTACGTCCTGGGTTCCATCCCCAGCATCACAGAAATTGGGTGTGGTACTATCTGTCTGCAATTCTAGCATACACTCATGAGGTAGAGGCAGAGACAGGAGGATCAGAAGCTGTCTACCTAATGAGTACCAGTGCACTCTGGGCTATAAGAGCCTATGTGAGATTCTGGCTCAAAAAAACAAAGAAAGAAAGAAAGAAAGAAAGAAAGAAAGAAAGAAAGAAA
>JADRCD010234402.1:0-20945 GCA_019843815.1 Montemys delectorum
TTTTTCAAATATAGCCATCAAGTTGACTGTTTACCCGTGTTCTCCCGTATTTCTTTAAGCAAGTTCTGTCCTCTTAAAGTCCTCTATCATCGTCATGAGTAGTGATTTTAGATCCGAATCTTGCTTTTATGGGTGATGGTGTATCCAGGACTTACTATGGTGAGAGAATTGGGTTCTGATGATGCCACGTAACCTTTGTTTCTGTTGCTTATGTTCTTACTCTTGCCTCCTACCATCTGATTATCTCTAGTGCTATCTGCCCTCGCTATATCTGACAGGAGTCTGTCCTTCCTGTGATCCTAGCTGTGTCAGAACTCCTCAGAGTACAGCCGTCTCTGTGATCCTGTGATTATGGGATCTTGTGATCCTAAGATCCTGGGTGTTCAGAGTTCCTGAGAGTCAATCTGCTTCTTGGGACCCTGACATCCTGGTGTGACCAAGTTCCTGTGATCCTGTGATTCTGTGATCCTGGGCGTGTTAGAACACCTGGGAATGGAGTTTCCTCTGGATGTTATGGGACTGGCTAAGGAATTTGCACCCGAGGTAAACTGGTACAGACCGGAAGGAACCCCGGCCACTGGTCAGGTGAGGTTACTGCGTCCCTGGATCCTGATGGTCCCAGTTACTCCCAGTGGTGTTGGAACAGATGTTGGGCCTCTTCACCTCAATTCTATGATCCTGTGCATGTTAGAGTGCCTGGGAGTGGAGCTTCCTCTGGCCATCCATCTAACTTAAAAAGGTTTAATTCTACACCTGAATTATGTCCTGGTTTTAGATTGTATACCATCTGAAAATCATCCTCTATGTCATCTCTCTCAATGCTAAACAGCTTGGGTTCGATATGAGACTACACCCAGTCTTCAACCCCATTAGAAATCTGAGAATGACTTAAATATTACCTGAAAATACAAGGATCACAAAACATAGCTTCCAAAACATACCCAATTTATAGAGACAGCTGATCACCTGGGCACTCCCTCAGTCAGCAACACATTGGAGCATCAATCTGTAGCCTTCTGGCTCAGGATCAACTGATAGACCTTGTGAAACAGCAATTATGTAGGACTAGCTTATTCTGTCTAGACAGAACTAAGCTGTCAGCTATCCTGTATCTTGCGTCTTCTCATGGACAGTATAGGTCTGTAGAAGAAATAGGCAATTTCTGCCCAGTGGCTACCTTACCACAGTAAACAACCTTGCCTAGAGGTGAAAGTGCTCAGTATCTTTTTGAACCAAAGAAGGGGGGTTGCTGTCAGGAGCAGATATGACTCAGCATCAAATGATCAAATAACATTAAATGTCACATTCTGTGGATCTCTGACACTTTTGAAGACTATCTGTGCAAAGTATATCTGAGCTGTTTTTAACTAATCCAGCCCTCTCTAATTGAAATATCTCAAAAACACCCTTTTAATTAATTCAGAACCATAAGTTTGTTATCTTGCGCTTAGCTTGTATTGTTAAACATTTATAAACAGTTTGTAATAGTAGCTATAGAAGGACTAGGTCTAAGCTTTGTATTCTTAGCATTTGTATCAATTGAAGAAATTTGTACCAATGGAAACCTTAAATCTGTATCATAATAAATCAAAAATAAATTCTGTACCAATGTCAGAAATTATAATTTTAACTTTGTAACAATTATAAAGGTTTCTACCAGTGTAAGTAAGATATAGCTATACAATGTTTTGATTACGAATAAATTTGATAACCTATCCCTATTTATCTCTCTAATTTCTATGATATTACTATATTCCCCTTCTCTCTTCCATCTCTACCTCTTTTACCTAAAAAGGAAGGATAGAGAAGAGGAAAGGAAAGGGAAATCCCTGAGTTTAAGCTCTCTAGTTCCCTCCCTGTTCAAAACTACATTTGTAAAGTATCCCTTAAAATGACAACATATCTGTAATTTGTAAAATAGCCAGAACCATCCATCCCAACATAACGGACTGGGATGATGATCTTCTTTTGTCTGCTTCCAGCTGAATTAGGGTGAAGGATTCCCCTTCTCAGGGCCCAAAGAGAAATAGGGAAAATTTGCTTTGTCAAAGTAGAGCTAGCTGGTATCATTTGCCTTCCAGTCACTCTGTGCTTGAGAAAGTTCATTGCTTAGCTGACAACTTGATTATGACAGTCTGAGAGGGTGGATAGATGAGCTAGCTATTTGGGAAAAGTTCTGGAAGCAAGTCTTGAAAAGAAGCAGGTTTGATGTAGTTGAGGTAGAATCAAACAAGGAGCTGGAGTGGAAGATCCCAGAATGTCAGCATCCCAGAGTGTGAATCTTGTCAGGGCTGTTTTTCTCTTCCTTCATCCTGCAGTACACACAGCTTACAAGCAACATACAGTTCTGTAAGACATTCATATGGAGTGTGCAGGGTGTACAGATTGATTAGTGAAGATCAATAAAGAAAGATGACTGCCTTTCTTCACAGGTTAGTTTGATCACATAATCAGACTGCAATGTAAATTTCTATACATGCCATCTTAAAGGATGGCATGAGAATTTGGTACCCAATAAGTATTATTGGCTGTGTATAGACATATTAGTCTCAGCCAGTTCTAGAGCTGTCTCCATTGACAAACATAAACATCCCCACATGTACATCACCTATTTTGTTAATCATTTTAATCTCTTTTCTTCTCCATCACCGAGGTCCTCAGGTGGTATCCCCTTGTCATGTCTGATTTTTATCACTTTGGAAGGAGCACATAGCTTTTCTTTTGCTGTGGAAATATAGGCATAACCCCTCCACAAGTGTAACATATTTCCTATTTTCCATTCTGATGTCAGAATATCCTTAATATAAACAGGCTGATTTAGTTCAGTAGTTATTTTCTACAATCCAATGTCTTTTAGCAGCTGTGGTGTTTTGTTCATTAGCATTTAAAAAATTTAAGGTTAATAAAGCACTATGTAATCTGTCTTTGGGTTTTTTTTATTGCCCCTTTTGCCTATTAAACATCTCCTTTTAGAGTTAGATTAGATCTCTCCCAATCGCTTGTCCTGTAGGACTGTGTTATCATGCCTGTAATATGTTTTATATTATGATATAAAAAAAACTGCTTCATCTTATTAAGAAATATACTCCTGACCGATGTCCATTTTAATTTGTAGGGATATTTCCATAATGGCCATAACTTCTAACAAATGTGTAATTACAGAATCAGTCTTTTTGTTGCTAAGGCAGTTGCCCATTGAAATCCTGAATATGTGTCTATATTTCACATATTTCATTTTACTAAACTCTGTAAAATGGAAGACATCCATTTGCCAAATGTCATTTTTTTTTGGGGGGGGGGGGTACCCTTAGGGTTAGTTCCTGTAGGCAATGGAGTTTGGTTATATAATGAGCAAGTAAGACATTGCCTCACAATTTCCTTGGCTTGTTGCCAAGTGATATAGAATTCTTTCTTTAAACCTTTGGAGTTAACATGGTGTTTTTAATGGAATTCTGAAGCCATTAATACACTTCCTATCAATAGCTGGTCAATTTCATTATTAACTTTGCCAGAGGGCCTGGCAGACCTTTACGGGATTTTATGTGTGTTATATATAGTGGATAATTCCTATTTCTGATCATTGGTTGTAGTTGAATAAATAGTGAAGTCAATTCAGAATCATCCTGAATAAGCTCAGCAGTCTCTGTGTGTAAAACAACCCTTTCTGCACATTGAGAGTCAGTCACTATATGAAGAGACTCTGGAAAATCTGACACCACCATGAGTATTGCATAGAATTCAGATTTTTGAACTGACTTATAGGGACTCTCAGCCACCTTACTTACATCTTCTGATTTCTATCCTGCCTTTCCTAATTTACTGGCATCAGTGTAAATTGTAGGGGACCTAGATATTGGAGTTCTTTTTATTATACAAGGAAAAATCCAATTAGTTCTTTTTATGAACTTGAGTTATTGCTTTTAGGGTATTGGTTGTTAATCTCTCCCAAGAAATTACTGCATACTCTTTGGCAGTGTTCATTTTGTGCCCATAACAAGGCCATCTCTGTTAGTAAAAAGCACCACAATTTCAGCTGGATCCATTCCGACTAATTGTTGAAGTCTCATTTTTTCCTTTTAGTATCAATTCAGAGACCTTTTCAGTGTAGATTTTTAGTTTCCTACTCTCTGTTTATGTGCTAAAAATATCCATTCTGAGACATAATCTTCCCTCTGCATGAGAATTCTTGTAGGGGATAAGTAGAAGGACCAAGGACTAAGGTACAGGCCATCTTTGGATCAATATGATCCAGACATGTATCCTGCAATTTCCTTTCTACTAGAGCTAACTTTCTCAACTTCAGCTGATAATTTTCTGGAGCTATTTAAATCTTTATCATCTTGTAAGGTTTGAAATAAATTGCTTCGCTCTTGAGTCGCCAAGCCAATCACAGGCTACAGCCAGTTAATATCTCATAGTAGCTTCTGAAATTCATTAAGGGTCTTTTATGGGTTTCTTCTGAATTGCACCTTCTGTGGCCTAACCCTTTGCAGAATTATTTTATACCCTAGATAATTAATAGAATCCCCTCTTTGTATTTTTTTCCAGGGGTGATTTGCAATCCCCATCAAGGCTGGGTTTTGTTTTTCTACTTCATCAAACATTCTTTATAGGATATTTATATCTGGATCAGCCAATAGGATGTCATCCATATAATGATAAATACTGGGTTGGGGGAATTGTTTGCGAATTATCTCCAATGGCTGTTGTGCAAAATATCGATACAAGGTAGGTCTATTTAACATTCCTTGTGGCAGAACAGTCCAATGATATCTTTTTATTGGGCGACCTCTATTGAAGGTAGGTACTGAGAACTTACCGTGTTCATGTAGAGGAATTGTAAAAAAAAAAAAGCAGTCTTTTAGATCAATCACTATGATAGACCATTCCAAAGGCAACAATGAAGGCAATGGAATTCCAGGCTGCAAGGAACCCATTGGCTGAATAATCTTACTAATTGCTCTGAGATCTGTCAACATCCTCCATTTGCCAGATGTTTTTTTGTTTGTTTGTTTTTTTGTTTTTGTATTTTTTTGTCACACAGCACCCATCTACTTTGGTTGTGTCTGTATGACAGGCCTAAAAACCTGATCACAGACCTGAGGCGTACACTTCAAAAGGAGCCAGACTCCTGAGGTAGTCAGTCGCTGACATCTCCTAGCTCAGATGTGTTCCAGATCGGTCTCTGCTAAAGTCTGTGGAGAGATCTGCGTGCTTTCTTTTTTCAGGCATAAAGGTGCCCTAAGAAATATTTTTTATTAGCTAAAATTGAGATTAAACATTATTTCCTGGCCTCCACAGTGTTTCAATAATCCTAATTGATTTCCTAGCTGTAATTAGCTTGAAATCTTTACAGAGAAGCTGTCTTACCAGACAGGGTGTCTCAAGAGTTAGAGATAGCAGTTAGGCACTTATTATCAGAGCGGTCTCACACAAGGCAGAATTGTTTTACTAACCAAAGAGACGTTTTAGGGCTTCTGTCACTAATTATCTATGTGACAGCCAAAGAATGCTAGTATTCGACCTTCAGCTACTTGCCTCAGACAGACCCAGAGAATTTATATTGGGGCTAACAAAATAGCCCAAGAAGAAGGACACCACTGCTCCTCCACCTTGCACCTGGCTGCTTGTTCTCACTGACCTTGATGTAGCCGTCTCCTGCCTACGTGACTTCTGTTGTTTGCCCTGTTTCTTTGCATACTATATATGCCTGATTTTCACTTTGTACAAGTTGCATTCAGACACCACACTCCCTTGTGTCATTTCTGTTTGTCACTCGCCGAATTCTTTGCTCACCAGGCCAGAACTTTTATCACCCCACAGAAAAGGGGTCCCTGAAGCAACCCAATCCGTGGCATTTTTTTAATAACAAATACCAAAGAGTTCCAAGGGCTGGTGGACTCCTCTACATGCTGAGCCTTCAGCTGCTGCTGAACTAGCTGTTCTATCCCTGTAGTATTTCTTTTGTCATAGA
Organism: Montemys delectorum; assembly: GCA_019843815.1. NCBI lineage: Eukaryota > Metazoa > Chordata > Mammalia > Rodentia > Muridae > Montemys > Montemys delectorum. The sequence continues at coordinate 5,975 of JADRCD010234402.1, forward strand.
CCACTGATCAAATGGGTTGGTCAGTCAGCCACCTTAGTGGTAAGGGTGTTGGTGTCTTGGCAGCAGTGGCTCCTTGGGGTAGAAGTAAATTGTCAGACTCTGCTGTATCTTATTTATGAACAGCCTGGGCAGTCTGTAACTACCTTTGATAATGTTCCCTAATTAATTTAAATTTTTTACTAAAGCCTGACCTGTTTCATGGCCAGACACTGAAACCAAAGGGATATTAATTTGTGTTTTCCACTACTGTATCAGATCTCTACCTCATAATTAATGGCTATATCAGCCATGTATGGCCTTAATTTTCATACTCGACCTTCAGGTCCTGTATATCTAAACTATCTGGTGCTTTGCTTTATTTGGGATAAAGTCTCAACTCCTTGAAATTGGATGTCTACTTCTTGAAGTGGCCAACTTGCAGGCCAAGGCTTTGGAGAGATAATGGTGACATCTGCTCCAGTGTCGACCATTCCTTCAATCTCAATATTGTTTACTAGGATTCCTTTATAGAATTTTGCTAACATATTCATTTTTTGGCTACCTTTTAAGTCTTTCTAATTGTCTATAAAACTTGCCTCAGCTTCATTTATGGTCTCATAACATCTGTTTTTGAAGCAGTGGCATTTAGTTGTCCTGAGGAAGAGAACTCTCTGTGCCTGGCATTGGGTCCTGCAAGACCCACCCCCCCCAACCTCAGGAGTTTTTTATCAGGGTGCTGCCCCATTTGTCTATTGTTGCTCTACATTTCCTAGCCAAATCAGCCTCTGTCACATCTTTGACATATTCCAAAAGGCATAGGGACCCTTTTGATATTACTTTGGTTTTCCTGCAGTTATTTCTGAGATGATCCCGCTCACCACAATTAAAACATTTGAAATCTTGGGTTGTCTTTAGTGGCAGCTTCTCCTATTATTGTCATATCAGGCAAGCAAGATCTAATATCAGCTGTATGTCTAATCCATTCACCTATTGATGTTGACCCTGCCCTCAGTGGTCTGATTACTTCCTTGCATTCAGCATTCAATTTTCAAAAGCTAAAGACTGGATTATTGCTTTTCTTGCTGTTGAATCTGATAACTCCTCTACAGCTTAGGGTAGCCTTTGCAAAAAGTCAGAGAAAGTTTCATTTGGATCTTGCATGACTTGAATAAATGGTTCAAGTCTTTTCCCCAGTTCTGGGACTTTGTCCCAGGCCTTTGAGGCTGACAGTCAACACAGTGCCAGAATTTTTTCATCATATACAGCCAGCACCTCTACCTCAGCAAAGTGACCTTCATTAAGCAGCTCATCTATGGAAATATCTCTACTCCTGGGTCAATTTTGTCGAGTTATCTCCTTTGCCTCTTCTCTCCATCAAGAGAACCATTATAAGTGTGACACTGGTTCTAGTATTGCTTTTGCCATATTCTTCCAGTCTTAGGGAATTATTCTATTTTTAATAGCTCAAGAAGTCAGAATTTATTTTACAAATGGAGAATGCATTCCAAAATTAGTGACACCTTCCTTAAATTTCCTCAATTCTAACACATTCATGGGTTACCATTCAAATTCCTGATAACCCTGTGAATGATCATCATCTGGAGATTTTGGTATATACTAACTGGAAAGATTAAAGTTTGTTTTGTAACAACCTCGTGTTGTCTTTCTCTAATTTTATCTTCTGTTTCTACTGAGTATTTTCCTTAATTGATACTCTTATATTCTTTCCTTAAGGTCTGTGTCCATGCTTCATATTTCTCCTTTTGTTGCTCCACTTGTTTCTTGAGTTCCTGTATTCTCTGTCAAGGTTCTGCCTCCACATTTTAATTTTTTTATATTGTAACTCTGATATTCTGCTATCCATTTTATTTTGATTGATTAATTTTGAAAAGTTATTCTCCAAGTCTGGCTTCCAAAGCTCATTATTTTCTCTCTGCTGCTCAGTCTGATCTGTGAGCTCTTGTATCCTTTGTTCTAGCATCTTTTTCAACTCCTGTCTCCCAACTTCATTTTCAACTTTCTGTCTCTTATTATGATCTATAATTTCCTGTATCTTCAATTCTAGTGTCTCCTCTAGGCCACATTTCCAAGTCTTAAATATTTCTTTCTGTTGTTCATGTTGCTCGATAATTTCCTGTATCTTCTGTTCTAAGCCCTGCTTCCATAATCTTAATTTCTCTTTGTGTTGTGATTGCTGATATTGCAGCATCTGCCTTATTTTGATTTGGTAGTGTTAGTAAATTACCCTCTAGATGTTGCTTCCAAATTTTATCTCTGTCTCCCTGCTGTTCAGTCTGATCTGTAAATTACTGAATCCTTTTTCTCTATCATCTCTTCCAACTCCTTTCTCCAATCTTTATTTTCCTCTTTCTGTTGCTTATCTTGACATATAAATTCCTGAACCTTTAGTTCTAGTGTTACCTGTAATCTCTTTTCTAAGGCAAGGAATTTTTTATCTAGGGCCCTGTCTTTTGAGAAGACATAGTAGATCAAGAGAATAAATATTGCAATACTGGTAAATGACAAGGTGTCTATTTCCTTTAACTTCAACCCCATGAAACCATTCAGAATATCATTCCTTAAAGCCAAAATGTATTTACTTGTTTCTCATCTTTAAGTATCAAAAAATTGTGTATCTCTCTGTATTATCAATGTAGGATGCTTATTATTTGATCCAGAGCCCTTTGTACCTTTGTCTCCCTCTGCTGTTGGATTCAGAGTCTGGCTGTCCATGTCCTGTGTAGATATGGGGAAACATGGACACAAACACAAGAAGGCTCTCTTGGGCATAGATGGGGATCAGTTCATTGTGTTCACCCACGTCCAGCACCAGGCTGGGGTGCTGCCCCTGGTCAAAGCTGTCTGCCTGGGGCTTGGGGAGGGAGTCTCTCTGCAGTTCTCTGTAGGCCCCTTAGACCTAGTCAGCTTTCAATCCACACACTACTGTAGTCTAGATCTCTGTCTCAGCCTTGTACTGGGGGTGAGGGGAGAGGCAGTGATCTTTTATCTCAGGTTAGTTGGGTTCTAATCAATAGGTTGGGGTGCTGTTTTGTTGTGGTAAATCTCCAACACCAATAAGCCTAGGCAAGGAAAACATAACTCAGTTATATATTTATAAACTGCATGCCTATATTGGGCAGATATGCCTCTACACCACTTTCTTCCCTAGCTGTGAAATCCCTGCTACTTGGCAGTTTCTCCAGGCCATGTGCTTCTGCTCCATCTTCCTTCCAACTTCTCTTCCTCTGTCCTCCTCCATTCACTGTCTCCTACAACTTTCCTCCTTCCCTCCTCTTCCTGTCTTACCCGGAAAACCTGCCTCCCCATTTTTGCCCATCGATTGGCTATTTGTCATTTTTATTAGCCAATCAGATAATTAAGGGAAATTCCTCTACAAATTTCTTGTACCCACTTTTGCCCTTGGCTTCCTTCACTGATTTAACAAAAAAATGTTAATAAGTATGTGTGTACTCTGAGGACTGAAAGTGGAGATGGCTGATTGTTTTTCATGTAGATTTAATTTGTGATTCTGTTAAGACTTTTTTCATAAGATTATTTTTTTTTGAGATAACTGCAAATTTCAGCCTGCCAGTAAGAGAACTGGTTGAGAAATTATGGAAAGTTCTGGAGATAGAAAAAATACACCTGTGGTGGTTTGAAATAAGAAGGTCTCCAGAGATTCATATATTTAAATATTTAGTCACCAGGGAGTAAAACTACTTGAGAAGGATTAGGAAGGGAGGCCTTATTGGAGGAAGTGTGTCATTGTGGATGGACTTTGGGGTTTCAAAAGCTCAAGCCAGGCCCAAGTGTCTCTCTTCTTCCTGCTCCTTGTGGATCCAGAAGTAGAACTCTCAGCTACTTCTCCAGTACCTTGTCTAGTTATGGGCCACCATGCTCCCCACCATGATGGAAATGGGCTGAACCTCTGAAACTGTAAACAAGGCCCCACCTAAATGGTTTCTCTTATCATTGTGATGGCATGGTGTCTTTTCATATCAACAGAACACTTAAGACAACACTCTGGAATGATTAATGTGTAATTGATAAAATCATGAATGATATTACAAATTCTGAGAATCAGGACTGGGGAGATGCCTTGGTTTGCAAAGTGCTTGCCTTACAAACACAAGAACCTGAATTCATTCCCTAGGAGTCACATTTTTTTAAAAAAAAAAAATTAGGCGGGCATGGTGGTACTTACAACCTGAAATATGGAGACAGAATAACAGGGGTGAACACCTGCAGGTTACTGGCCAGCCAGCCTTGCCTAGTTGTTGAATTACAAACCCGTAAGAGACTGTTTAAAAACAAAAAAGCTGGATGGAACCTAAGGAAGGTTTCCAAGTTCATTCCAGCCTGCACATGCCTTCACAACACAAAGCACACACACACACACACACACACACACACACACACACAAAAGCACAAAGGCATACATGTTGGGGCAGATACACATATACACACAATGAAAAAATTAACGTAGTTGAGTGGAAATGAAAGCAGATCGTAAAATGTTTGTAATTTAGTGGACATTTAAAGAGAAAAGTATAGCTATTTTTATTCTCATTAAAAAGTCAGACCATTAAGATTTAACTTGATACTGCACTTTAAGGTCTTAGAAAATAAGAAAATGACAAATCAAAAAAGAGTAGATGGAGAAATGTAGTAAAGATCAAGAAATAAAGAAATGGGGTACAGTGCTAAACAAAGAATTCTCAACTGAAGAATACTGAATGGCTGAGAACCACCTAAAGAAATGTTCAACATTCTTAGTCATCCTTAGTCATACAGAAGTGGATGTTTACAGCCATCTAGTGGACTGAGCACAGGGTCCCCAATGAAGAAGCTAGAGAAAGGACCCAAGGAGCTGAAGGAGTTTATAACCCCATACAAGGAGCAACAATATGAACTAACTAGTAACCCTAGAGCTCCCAGGGACTAAACTACCAACCAAAGAGACCCATGGCTCCAGCTGTATATGTAGCAGAGGATGGCCTAGTCAGTCATCAACAGGAGGAGAGGCCCTTGGTCCTGTGAAGGTTCTATGCCAGGGAAATGCCAGGGCCAGGAAGCAGGAGAGTGTGGGCTGGTGAGCAGGAGGAGGTGGGGAGGGAAAGGGGGTACTTCGGAGGGGAAACAAGGAAAGCAGAGAACATTTGAAATGTAAATAAAGAAAATATCTAATAAATTTTTTTTTAAAAAAGAAAGAAATGAAACAGTAGCAACAACAACAACGACGACGACAAAAAATCCAAAACAAAAACCACAGACAGAATTAAATGAGACAGAAGGTGTGGTTCTTTGAAAAAAGTAAATAAGATCAATAAATCTCAGACTAGCCAAAAGAAAGGAAAGACCCAGATCAATAACTCACAGGTGAGTAAGAGTATCCATGTCTAACCGGGAAGTGATGGCGCATGCCTTTAATCCCAGCACTTGGGAGGCAGAGGCAGGTGGATTTCTGAGTTCAAGGCCAGCCTGGTCTACAGAGTGAGATCCAGGACAGCCAGGACTACACAGAGAAACCCTGTCTAATCAAAGTATGGACGTCTAGATGGGAACAATAGAGCAAGAAGAGACAAAGGAATGCAGACAGTTAAGAAAGTATCAGTATCTCTATTTGCTGATGACATCATCCAATAATAAAAGGACACTAGTGCACATCAGAGAACTCTCACATCCGATAAAGATGTATGTCAAATAGTACATACAATATAAGACCAACATACAAAAATTAATAGTTTTTCTATATACCAATAATGTTTTTCCAAGAAAAAAATAAGAATAAAATCCTAGCTTTAATTACCTTATATATAAAGGCAGTGGAATCTGAGTTGGATTCCTGGACTGGTGGCTCCAATCTGCATCGTGTAAGATTTCCAAATCTCAGCTCCAGAACTGCCTGGTTCATATAACTGTTGACCAGTACTTGTGATGGGCATGTGATGGGCATGTGATGGGCATGTGATGGGCATGTGATGGGCATGTGATGGGCATGTGATGAAACATCAAGGTTTTTTGTTTTCCTGCAACTCAACAAGTTATTAAATCATCCATCTCTGGCTGTTATCCTCGCATGTCTAGATTAGAAACAGAGCTAACACAGGGCAAAATGGAGCTGAAAGATGCAGAGAGTGGGGCCTGAGGAGAGTGAGTACCTGGATCCAGCTATGCCCAAAGGCTGAACCAGTAAATTCCATTTTGTGCCTGTGTTGACTGGTGTTACACCAAATCGAAGTCAACTTCCACTCCTGTTGGCATTTTTTTTCAGCAAGGTAACTGGTTTTGCCTATTTGCTTGTTAGTTTTCTGACAGGAACATGGAAGTCTGATAGATTTTGTGATCAAGTGTTCTAAGAGTTGCCTGAGTCTAAGTTTGTGACTCCCTTCGTTTTGGGGAAACAGCTCACAGGAACACTTACTGTGTTTAAGCTAGCCTTAGTGCAGATGCTCTTTGTTCTAGGTTCCGTGAGGAAAGTCAAACAACATCCACCAAAGAGATGAAGGTTGCTACTAAAGCGTTGCTGAAGTAAGAAAGAGATACTCATACAGAGATGTACAGAGTTTAAGACAAAAGTTCTCAGAAAGAAGTCTTACAAGTGACACACTAATGGATACTTAAATGCCTTAACACTAGGATGCTTGGGGAGGCAGATCGCTGGGGAGTTTGACTGCCACTCTGCTGGGGCTGCTGTGGGCTGTAGGGAAGCACCAAGGCATCACTCTGGGGATGGAAAAGAGCAGTCTGATATGTAGGAAAGCCAGAGCTGGCTCGGGGGTCCCAGGGTCTGCAATGAGGCCGGGGCTGTGGTGTTCTCTGATTCTTGGACACCCAGGTGCCACTGGGAGTCGCAGAAGAGCAGAGACAAGGGGGTGGGTAGGGGTTCGGCTGTGTCTAGCCTGGGGGCCAGAGAGAAAAAGGGAGCTCTGGCCTGTCCCAGTGGGAAGAGTCCTTGGCTTGATGGTGGCAGGCTTGGTGGTGATTGTGGCCGGGAGTGCAGAGATGCCTTCTATGAAAAGAGGCAGTCCATTGTTCCAAACAGTTTACTGTCGTGGTGGAAAATGGACATGTGAAAACATACCCCACTTCTCAGAGTGGGCCTGAGATTAAATGCAGGGAGGAGTGTATGGGAAGGGAAAGTTATTGGCGATGCCCTCCAGGCCTCTAGGTACCTCATTAGCATGGAGAACTCTTGTCTTGAGCCTATATGTCCATAGGTCATGTCTCTTTTATGTGAGAAGAATGTCATGTTTCCCAAGTCAGGAGTCTGGCAGGAAGCTAGGAGTCACCTAAGCCTCAGGTGTGTGCCTCCCGAGTCTCTGGGTCTCACCTGCTCTCTCGCCAGCTCACTCACCTGTTTTCTCACTTGCTCTTTCACCTGCTCTCTCACCTGCTCTACCTTACCAAACTTCCTGCCTCTAAGCATCAGGTGCCCACGGAGTCTCTCCAGGTCTCACTGCTCACTCACCTGCTCACTCACCTGCTCACTCACCTGTTCTCTCACTACCTTTCCAAACTACCTGGCATAGTTTTGTGTCCCACAACTACCAGTAATAAATACATAAATCAAATAACTAGAAATAAACTTTACCAAAGAGATAAAAGACCTATAAAATGAACACTGAAGAAAGAAATTGAGGAGCACTAGATGACCCAAAGAACTGGTAGAATTAATGTAGTGAAAATTCATACAGTAGCACATGCAATCTACACATTCAGGACATCACTACCAAAGCTCCAGCGCGTTCTTCTCATAACTAGCAAAAATAGTCTTAAAAATCATGTGAAACTCAAAAGATCCCAAATATCCAATAAGCAAGAGGCACCTGGATGTGCTGAGAGTTTTAATTTATCAGAGCCATAGTAACAAAAACAACTTGGTACAGCCACAAAATGGACATGTCAACTGATGGAATAGAAAGAAGGGCTCGAGGGCAGGTGAGATGGCTCAGTGGGTAAGAGCACTGACTGCTCTTCTGAAGGTCCTGAGTTCAGATCCCAGCAACCACATGCTGGCTCACAACCACCTGTAATGAGATCTGACGTCCTCTTCTGGTGCATCTGAAGACAGCTACAGTGAATTACACCTGAGCGAGCATGCCGGACCGAGCAGGGATGGAGCAAGGGGGGGCGGGCAGAGGTCCTGAGTTCAATTCCCAGCAGCCACACACATGATGGCTCATGGCCATCTCTACAGCTACAGTGTACTCATACATATAAAATAAATAAATCTTAAAAAAAAAAAGAAAGAAAGAAAGAAAGAAAGAAAGAAGGGCTCGTAAATAAACCAGGACAAATATCAAGATGCCAAAAACATACATTGAAGAAAGACAGCCTGTCCAACAAACAGCACTGGCAAGCTGGGCAGTGGTGGTGCATGTCTTTAATCTCAGTACTTGGGAGGCAGATGCAGGTGAATTTCTGAGTTGGAGGCCAGCCTGGTCTACAGAGTGGGTTCCAGGACAGCCAGGGCTATATAGAGAAACCTTGTCTTGAAAAACCATACCAAAAACAACAACAACAAAAACCAAACAAACAAACAAAACAAAAACAAAAACAAAAACATAAAACAGCACTGGCGAAACTCGATATCCACATGTGGAGGAAGAGACTATTTTGTGTCCCTTGATCTGCACAAAAACTAATTTCAAGGAGCCTGAGAGATGTCTCAGTGATGAAGAACACTGGCTACTGTTCTAAGGGTTTGATTCCCAGTACCTATGTGGCTTGCAAATGTTTTTTCCAGGAAATCTGATGCCCTCTACTGGGCACCAAGCACACACATGATACACAGACATATACTCGGGAGTGAGTAAGTTAACCATCAAACACATTCTCTATGATTCCCACAATATTTCTTTGGCTGTGAAGAGTTCTTTGTTCAGAAGTAATGCTATGTGGAATACAAGCAAACCTGCTATGTTCCTGATTTGATAACCTTCAATGATCAACTATGACCTGGAGTTGAATGCTAAAATCTACCTAGATTTCCCCTAACATGTTTATAGCTAAAGGTTTTTTTTTTTTTTAATTGTTGTTGATCTATTTTATTTTTTGTTTTTTTTTTTTATCATAGCAACACAAAGGGATTTAGAACAGTAGTTTTACCCAAATAAGACCCAATTTGCAAAGAATAACCTATGGAAACACAGGGTCTTAACGTTCAGTGAGCCCAGTAATGTTTAGGGCCATAAAAATTAGAACAACAAGCCATCTTAGAACAGCACACTTGGAGCATACACTGATGGGGCAGGAGAGTTGGCAAAGTGGTGAAGTATGCTTACTGTTCTTCCAGAGGACTTAAGTTCAATTCCCAGAATCCAGTCTGTCTGGAAGCTTCAACTATCTGTGATTGTAATTCACATGTACATGGATACAAATTAATAAGTAAATGAAATCATTAAAGAAAAGCCGTCATCATTGTGCATCATTGGATAACAGTAGGGATGGTTTATCCTAAACCGTCATTATTGTGCATCATTGGATAACAGTAGGGATGGTTTATCCTAAACCGTCATCATTGCGCATCATTGGATAGAAGTAGGGATGGTTTAACCTTGCTGTTCTTTAGTCTCCTGTGCATACAATATCACACGCACACGCACACGCACACACACACACGACACATTTCCATCAAAATAATGCCAGGAAAAACTGAAAAGGTAACATATTTTCCCTGACTATGTAACTTTTATGATGGCCTCCAGGATGCAACTCTAAAGTCAGGGAACCCTCAGTCCACCATGTCTATGTCAGCATGCTTCCTCATGAGAGTTTTCTACTCTAGAGTGTTTCTTTTACCATTTACCATACTTATTCTGTCTTTAATAATGATTAATGTAGAAACATGTATATCTTAACCATGCTAATACAAAGAGGATGTGTATTTCCTGTGCTGGAGAAATGGCTCTGTAATTAAAATGTTGCCACGAGGGTGGACTTGTCTGCCTGCCTGTCATCCAGCCTCAGAAAGCAGAGGCAGAGGATCTGACCTTCCTAAGACTGAGGGCACAGGCAAAGCTGCCCCGTGAACTGCTGAGACTATGAATCTGTTTTTCTGAAAGAGAAAAGAGCCTTTCCATCTCCACGACTAAGCAAGAAAATAAAGCAATATTGTAAGTACTCTGTAATTGATGAATTTATAATCTACCTTTTTGGTGTTCTGATTTTATATATATGTGTGTGTGTGTATATATGTACGTATAGTATTATAATAAAGCTGGTAAGTTTGATGTGAAAGGTCAGCTATTCAGTGTGATTTCAACAGGGATGTTACTGACTCTAGCAAATCACTCACAGTGTGCACAAACTTCACAGCCTGAGAAGAATAAAAATCAGGCTGGTCAACCCTCTTCAAATGCCAGTGTATTAAATCTCCCTGCACCTGGGGCAGCTGCCGTGCTAGCTAAGTTTTATCCATTCAGTAGCTCATTTGGAGAACAAAAGTGCTTTTGCTCATTTAGAGAACAAGGATTGTACATTATCAACCTGCAGAAAGCACCAGGACCCTCTGCCTTCAGCTTCATGTGTGTTTCTGAAAAGCTTCCGTCTTACACTCATATTCACGTTCAATTGATTTTCACTAGAATGACAAGTTGGAGTAATTAGGTTTAGGGCTAGGGGTTAGGGTTAGGGTTAGGGACAATTCTCACAGTCTTCTCGATGACTGAGCTGGCCACCCCACTCTCTACACCTTCTGTGCTCACCTATTCACATGCACTAGTTTAGTGGTCAGATGAGCGTCTGGTCCCTGCTTCTCTGAGGCTCTCCAGGGGCTGAGACCCTGTCTTCCCCCTGTAGCTTAGCTTAGAGGACACAGCTCTACAGGAACTAAGGCAGTAGGGGAAGGCTCAGGGCAGTGAAGACCTGCTGGCTCACTGGCTGCCTGTATGGTGGCAGCACCAGCTCAGGTCAGGCCTCAGCTTAGGGTGCAGTGGAAGATCTGTGCACACCCAGAGCCAAGCTGGAGCCTCCAAACTGAACTCAACAAGATTAGAAGACCAGTTCCTCTGGCTGTCAAAAGTAAGCACCCAGTTCCTGAGTCACCTTTCAGAGATTTGGCAGGCTGTCTGGAAAATACAGAGAACAGTACACTGGATGGCGTGGTACCACATTAGCTACTTCTAGGCTAGACTATGATACATATACTTTAAAAAAGTTGTACAGCGAGGTGGGGGTATATTAATGAAGCATTAATAGTTGATCTGAGTAATTAGTAAAAAAAGGTAATAGTAATTATATCATCATAAATGGACTAGCTAAATATAGGGCTTTTGTTTAAGTAAACCTTTTTATTTATCTATTATTCATTCATTCATTCATTCATTCATCACTTTACATTCAGGTGTTAGTCCTCATTCTTCTCCTCCCAGTTCTACCACTACAAACGCTTCCCCCATTACCCCTTCCCTTATTCTCCTCAGAGAGGGAGAAGAGCCCCTTGGGTACCACCCTTTCCTACTGAGGCCCAACCATGCAGTCCAAGTAGGGGAAGGGAATCCTATGGCATGCAAGAGAGTCAGAGACAGCCCTGGGTTCCAATTGTTAGGGGGCCCACATGGAGACCAAGCTGCACCTCTGATAAAAATGTGTAGGGGACCTAGGTCCAGCCCCTGCCAACTCTTTGATTGGTGGTTCAGTCTCTGTGAGCCTCCGTGGGCCCAGGTTAACTGTGGCTGCAGGTCTTCTTGTGGTGTCCTTGACCCTTCTGGCTCAGTCAGTTCTACCCCCTACTCTTGTACAAGAGTCTTCAAGCTCCTCCTGATGTTTGGCTGTGGCTCTCTGCACCTGTTTCTATCAGCTGCTGGATGAGGCCTCTCAGGAGACAGTTATGCTGGGCTCCTGTCTGCAAGAATGATATCATTAGTAGTGTCAGGGGATGGCTATCTCACATGGGATGGGTCTCAAGTCGGACCAGTCATCAGTTGACTGTTCCCTAAGTCTCTGTTTCATTTTTATTCTTGTGCATCTTGTAGGCAGGATAAAGTTTGGGTTGAAGGTTTTATGGGTTTCTGTCCCCCTCCCTGTACTGGAAGTCTGCAGGGCTACAGAAGGTGGCCACTTCAGTCTCTACATCCCTGCTGCTAGGATCCTCAGCTAGAGTTTCCCCAATCGACTCCCCTTAGCCTCCCTCATCCCAGGTCTCCAGATAGTCCCATAGATGCCTCCTACAGATACATTCTCACTCCCAGTCCATTCTCACTCCCAGAACTCTTCTAGCCACTTCCCAACCCCTCTTGCATCCAGTTCCCTCTCTCCATTCTCCTTCAATGATTATTTTCTTTCTTCTGAGAGATTCAAGAATCTTTCCTCGAGTTCTCAGCTCTGCAAAAAATAAGGATGCAATATGAACTATATGAGGGGCTTCTTAATAAATCTAAAGGAACCAAGGCAGCTACATAATGAGCCATCAAATCAGAAAGATGCAAAGGCAGGAAGAGTCCAGAGTTCTATGTCAATTTGGTACCCAGCAAGTCCAAGCCCTGGAGTGTGCTGTCTAACTGGCTTTTCAAGTATGCTTGACAAAGGCCAACTGGTCCCTTAATTCTTTTACATTAAGAAAAGGTGTATGCTTGCTGTCCCTTTGGAATTTAAGTACTTGTGTTTTGGGATGGTGATTCCTGAGCTGCTCAAAAGGAAACCTTGAGTAAATGATTGGATTGATATGTAAAATAAAGATTGGATCTGTGTTTTACTGGAGATGAGGAATCTAGAAAATTTTTTAGGATAAAAAGAGAGAACTGCTTGGAGATTATCTCTCTTTCCCCCTCTCCCTCTCCCTCCTTCCCTCCCCCGCCTCTCTCTCTCTCTCTCTCTCTCTCTCTCTCTCTCTCTCACACACACACACACACACACACACACACACACACAAGACGAATAACATGGACAGAGATCTCTTAGAATAACAAGAAAGCATACCATGGACAGAGAGCTCTCCAGAGAAGAAGCAGAACAGCAGAACATAGAAGAACATAGAAAGCAGAAGACTAGAAAAGCTGTATCAAGCAGAGCACAGGTCATCAGCTAGAATCCAGTTTGACTTCTAGTCATGTTTTTGCTGTTCCCAGGCACCCCTTGTTTCAGAACCCCTCTCAGAGTCCAGGCTGGTCATTGGCACCACTTGTTTAAGGTACTGTATTTCTCAATGTGTCTAGGTGGATTCTTTAAGAAACTCCAGGTGTTTGTATGAGGTTTGAATTGTCTCTGGGTCTTCAGCTCTATTCCACTGATCAAACACTGTGTGTTTGTATGCCAGTACCATGTAGTTATTTTCTTGTTCCAGATTGCTGTAGCTCTCCTGGATTTTTGTTCTGGGATCTGGAATTTGTCATTTCAAGGACTGTAAACTGTTTTTTTTTTGTTTGTTTGTTTGTTTTTTTTTTTGCGTTTTGTCAGGGATTGTGTTGAATTTGTAGATTACTTTTGTGAAGATTTGTATTTTTACTGCATTAATCCTTCCAATCCATGAACATGAGAAATTTCGCATCTTCTTATATCTACTTCAATTTCTTTAAATAACTGAACTTATCATGAAAATCCTTCATTTGCTTTTTTAAAGTGACTTGCTTTTTAAGTGTTACTCTGACATATTTTATTTGTTATTATGTTGTTGCTCTGATTTTTTTCTCAGTCCATTTCTCATTTTGATATAGAAGGGCTTTTTTTTTTTACTTATTTTTTACTTATTTTTTTTACTTATTTTTTATTTATTTTGATAAAGGAGGGCTATTGATTTATTTTTCAGTTTTCAGTTAATCTTGTGTCCAGCTACTTTTCGGAAAGTGTTTGTAAGCTATAGAAAGTTGGTAGTAGAAAATTTTGGGTCACTAAGGTCATATCATCTCCTAATTAGGATAATTTGAATTTTTACTCTCCAAATTTTATCCCCTTAATCTCTTTCAATTGTATTACTTTTCTAGGTAGAACTTCAAGCCACATATTGAGTATAGATATAGAGACTGGTCAGCCTTGTCTTGTTCCTCATATTAAGGAATTATTCTGAGTTTATTTTCATTTAATTTGATGTTGGCTGTATTTTGACAGTTGATATTCCTTAGTATGCTTTTTTCTTTTATATCCCTTGTATCCCTTTTCTGAAATTCACAGTGGTCTTTCCTTCCTTTGTGTTCTGAGTGCTGGGATTGAAGAAATGCACTTACTTGCCCAGCTTGACCCCTAAGTTTTATGGTGATAGTTTCTCTGTCTCTCTCCCTCTCTCCCTGTCTCACCCTCACTTTTTTTCTCTCTCTCTTCCCCCCTCTCTCCCCTCTGTGCCTATGCATCTCTCTCTCTTTTTCCCTCCCACTCTCTACCACCAAAAGAATTTAATCATTGTTTTGCTTGTAGGAATATTTTGTCTGTATGCATGGTTTTGTACACTGTTCATGCCTGTTGGGTAGAAAGGCAAGGAGATTATGTTAAAACCCCTTAAACTTGACTTACATGTAGTAGTGAGATGGTTTTTGTACTGGGAATGATATATGGATGCTCTTGAAGAAATGTCTCTCTTCTTAGCTTCTGAGGTATTTTCTACCCCCAATTTTCTATCCTTTATGGCTTTGGTTTTTTTGTTTGTTTGTTTTTTTGGTTTTTTGAGACAGGGTTTCTCGGTGTATTCCTGGCCATCCTGGAACTCACTCTGTAGACCAGGCTGGCCTCGAATGTAGAAATCTACCTGCCTCTGCCTCTCAAGTGCTGGGATTAAAGGTGTGAGATGTGGGTTCAAAGAACTTTGCCCCCAATATCCTGTTGCTCCTTAAAGAGTGAATTAATTGGAAGCAATTGGAAGAATTAGCCTTAGGGAAATATGACCTTCCTATATGACTATTCAGTGCAACATGGACATTCCTGAAGTCATTATATATATACACACAACAAAATGTAGTCAGAAAATTTTATTCATATATTTGTGCATACTTAATCACACATTCTTAACCAAGAACAAATCACCTGGGGAAAATTATGGGAGGGATTTAGAGAAGACTAGGGG
>JADRCD010234403.1:0-12848 GCA_019843815.1 Montemys delectorum
CCACCGCAGGCTTCCTGCTGGGTTGCTGCACCTCTCCTCCGCCAGGTGGAGCCTGAACTCACGCAATCCTTTTGCAAGGTTCAGAGGTCACGCCCGTGGGGGCTGAGGCAAACCGGATGAGGCGGCTTTTGACCACAGAAGCTTGCTGTCCTTCGGTCTCCTCCCAGCTCAAACGCTGCAGCTGCAGCCAGCTCCTCTCCGTGAGGTTCTCGGCTTTCCCGGGGTGGGGGGGCCTCCTTCCAAGGACTCGCCAGAAAGGGAAGCCCATCATGCCCCATCTCCGAGCTCACGAAGTCCAGCAGCTGTTGCACAACAAGTTCGTCGTCGTCCTGGGGGACTCGATCCAGAGAGCCGTCTACAAGGATTTGGTGCTCCTGCTCCAGAAGGACTGCCTGCTGTCTTCCAGTCAGCTGAAGAGTAAAGGCGAGCTGAGCTTCGAACACGACGTGCTGCTGGAGGGCGGCAGGTGGGGACGCATGCACAATGGCGCCCACTACCGCGAGGTGCGCCAGTTCTGCTCCGGGCGCCACTTGGTGCGCTTCTATTTCCTCACCCGCGCCTACTCGCCCTATGTTGAGGACATCCTGCAGCAGCTGCGATGGGGTGAGTATGCCCCCGACTTGGTGATCATGAACTCGTGCCTGTGGGACCTGTCCAGGTACAGAAGCAATTTCCTCCGAAACTACAGAGAGGACTTGGAGAGGCTCTTCCAACGCCTGGATCAGGTGCTGCCCGCCAGCTGCCTCGTGATATGGAATACCACCATGCCGGTGGCTGAGGTCGTATCCGGGGGCTTCATCCTGCCGGATGCTTCGGGCGGCCCCTCACGCCTGCGTGAAGATGTGATGGAGGCCAACTTTTACAGCTCCGCGGAGGCGTCGAGGCGTGGTTTCGATGTGCTGGATCTCCACTTCCACTTCCGCCACGCAGGGCAGCATCGGCTGAGCGATGGCGTACACTGGGATGAGCGCGCACACCGCTACCTCTCGCAGCTGCTGCTGGCACACGTGGCAGACGCCTGGGGCGTGATCCTCCCAGCCCACAACCCTGTGGGAAGGTGGATCAGGGATGTTCCTGCAGGAAGACAGCCAGACCGGGCAGACGGAAGGCAGCCCCGAGACCACCACCACCACCGGGAGCAGCATGAACCCCTTGGGGCCAGGCATTCTCCCTCCTCCAGGTACCACCACCACCATCACCACCACCACCACCACGACCACCACCACCACCACCACCACAGCCCTCAGAGATCTTCTTCCCACCCTCGAAACCTGCCCAGCCGCAGAGAGGACCGTCTTCCCTCCTCTCCATCTTCCCAACAGCCGCCCTTCCACAGAGATTCCCCGAGGCGCAGGCATGGATACTCCAGGTCAACTGATCGTGAGCATAGACCCGGCCCCATCCGCAGAGTCTATTCCCATCATGAAACCAGGGAGTCTTCCCCTTACCCTACCCGGCACCACAGTGAGTCACACAGATCTCATAGAAGGCACAGCCGTCATCGGCACACCTAAGCACACAAAGAGGCAAGGGGCCTTAAAGCCACCTGACTCTGTATAGCATGGCCTTCAGTAATCCTATCTGAAAGCAGTTTAGTTTTCTTGGCCATTTCTTGGGGAGGAAGCCCAGACCTGAAATTCCTCACTGCATGCACTTATACCTGTTGGCATTTGTTTGGAAATAATCCTGATGAAAAAGCGCTCCTGTCATTAGAAAGAGAGAGGCCTAGAAATGAGTTAAATCGTAAAGCACTAATCTCTGTTGACATTTTTTTCCTCAAGCAAAAGTAAAAATGTCGATTCAGAACTTTATTGACTTCGTCTTGACCACTGGGTTTCTGCGTGTACTAATAGAATTTAATCTCCAAGTATTCATGGTAAGTTGGATTGGAGATCCTGTGGCTGTATTTGCCAGTTTGAAAATAATACTGTCCTTTAAAAAGTATAACCTCTAGAGATCGGTTTGCTAGAATAGCATAGTCTCCATTTTTTAAGTTCATCAAGTGCCTACTCTCTCTGCTTGGTAATTTTATATTTCAGGAGTTTCATACATTCATCTGCATGTATTTTGGTTCCCTTTTTTCCCCATTACACACTCACTCTGCTCCAGATGAACTACTTTTTCCCACATGGTCTCACACCTACATTGATGTCTTTTTTTTTTTTTTCCTTTTGGTAATGCACTAAAGTGAATTCAGGTTGCTTGCATGAACCCGGAGGAGGTGTTCTTGAACCATTTTGGAGTCTCAGTAAAATTGCATGGAAAATGCAGAGTGGTGTCTGTAGTCTCTCTAAATCCACTCAGGCAGAGCCCCAGCGCCCCCATTACCATCATCGTCTACGATCACATGGCCATGTGTTACGGTTGATGAACTTATGTTGATAGATCTTTATCACTGCACTCGTTGCCTGGTTTCACACGTGCTCTTGGTATTTTAGCATGTGCCTCCTCTAGGTTTTGGCAACCATGCCATGATAACCACTGTCTTTAAAAAGTCATTTCACTCCATCCATTTACCACTACCTCCTCCAAATCTCTGGAAACCAAGGGTCTATAATTCCCATAATGATGAGCACAGAATGTTACATAGATTTATGCCTTTTATAGTACGTAACCACTCTGATTGGCTTATTTCGCATAGTAATGGACATGTATATGTTTCCTTTATGTCTTCTCATGGCTTGATAGCTCATTTATTTTTAGCCCTGGATAGCACTGCATCATTGTAATGTTCCACTGTTTGTTTCCCCTTTTTCTTACTGTAGAAAATTCTGGTTGTTTCCCAGTTGGGGAAATTATTAATAAAATTGTTGTAAATCTCTATGTGCAACTGTGTGGGGTTTTGTTCATCTGAGTCCAGGCTGAGGACTTGTGCTGCCGAATTGTGTCATGATGACTGTGTTAGATGTTGTAAGAGACTGCCTGGCTGATCCCGTAGCTTAGCCAGAGGACACATGCCTGGGATGCATGAGACCGGAGTGTCAGTCCCCAACACTGCAAAACAAACCACAACAGAAACCTTGCAAAACTGTCTGCTAACTTTAACACACAGTTTCTCATTCCACCTAACGGTGGATCAGAGCACCGGTTGCTCGGTGTCCATTTAAGCATTTGCTTTCATTGGTGTTGGGAGAATTTTTCCAGACGTTGGGAAATATTTGTCTATATGTGTGTCTGCGTCAGCACCTTTTATAAAAAAAAAAAAACAACATTACTTTCTCCATTGTTTTACCTGCTCTTTTACCAAAGATAATTTGATTGCATTTGTAGCTACTATATCTGAACTCTCCATTCTTTTCCATTAACTTCCTCCTTTGTTCTTTCATGTGGATCACACTACCTTGATGGCTGTGACTTTATTCTACTTCTAGAAGACAAGAGCTACCAAGCTCTAGCTTATATAGTTCTTCCATATTGTGTTGGTTACCCTGGGTCTTTAACTGCTCTGTATAAAATGTAAGACTAAGTCTGGAAAATGCTTGAGGGCCTATGTTTGATCCCAAGACCCATGTCTTATAAAAAGAGAAGAAAAAATGCCAAAAGTAATGGGACACACTTGTAACCCTGACACTGGGGAAGCAGAAATGAGCAGAATCCTGGAAATTGTTAGCTGGCCAATAGCTCCTACTTGCCCAGTTTAAATTCCAAGCTAGTAACAACTGTCTCAAAAAAAAAAAAAAGGGTAGAAAATGCCTGGGTAGATTGAATGCTTTGAATGTTGTTCTCTCTCGATTACAAGGAGAGAGAGTTGGGAGGGTACAGGAGTACAGGAGAGAGATAATTTGCCTTAGAGTTTGCTCCTAATGCAGTGGGGCACATTGAATCTACAGATCAATGTAGAATATGTCGACAATATTGAATGTCTTTACTCACGAACATAGACTTTATCAATTTAGTTCTTTGATTGGGGGGTGGAGGGAGGGTCCTCATACGTTTTGTTAAATATGTGTCTGAGCACTTCCTTTAGGGGAGCACTTCCTTTAGGGGAATGCTAATGTGGCATATTTAGAAATCCAACAGAACTCTAATGTTGAGTGCTGATCTAAAATAAAGCAAAGCCGCCAGGGAAGTGGATCAGGAGGAAAAAGATGCTTCTTAGGCAAAGCCTAAGATCCCTAGAAGCCACAAGGTGGAAGGAGAAAACCAGTTCCAGAAAGTTGTCTGTCTTAGGCACCCTGGCTGGGACACATGCCTACCTGCTTTAGACAGGTAGAGATAGCTCCCTTCCTCCCTCCCATCTCTCCCACCTCCACATACAAAGAAATGGGGGTGGGGCCTTTGTATCCTCCAGTTTTGCTCCAATCATTTTTGCTCCAATCATTTACCAGTCTCAAAATATTCTCGATTGATTCATTTGGATTTTGTACTTGCTATTCTGTTGTCTCTGAATCAGGAGACTTTAACCATTTCATATCTATATAACTGTTTTGTTTTGTTTTGTTTTTTAAGGAAGTGGCCAGAACATCCAATATGTCCTCAGAAAGGTATAGTGAGAGTACAAATGCCTTCCTCATCTTAGAAAGATGCTGACTGTAAGGTCTGGAAACATTTTCTTTCTTTCTTTTTTTTTTTCTTTTTTTTTTTTTTTCAGGTTGAGGTAGCTCCACCCTTGTGTCTGATTTTCTCTGCGTCTTTATTTTGAGTGGGTGTTGAATTTTCTAAATTTCTGATTCTCAAACTATGATCATTTGGTTTGGTTTTAGCTTGTGATAGGCTCCACTAATTGAATTTTGAATGTTGAATCAACCTTATAAAAATGCAATAAGTCCCAATTTATCATAGTATAAAACTACCTTTAGACATTTTTGGATCTGACTTTTTACCTCTTATCATTTTGCAAGATATTGGTCTAGGTAGTTTGTTTCATGTAACTTCTCGTGTGTTTTTGTGTTAGGGTGGCATTAGTCTCATAGAATGAGTGAAGAAACAGTGCTTCTGCTTCTGCCTACGGCAGGGGATCATGGAGAAATGATACAAGTTCCTGCTTAAATGCCTAACAGACATCTGCTGTAGGCACTTTTGTTTGATTGGTTCTTTTTGTTTTTCTTTTCTTTTTTTCTTTTCTTTTTGTTTTTATTTTGCTGCTAAGGATTGATCATGAGGCTTCTCAGATATTAAACATATGCCTTATCACTGAGCTATACATCCATCCTTTTATTGATAAAACTCTCATTTTTCCTAAGGCATCCTGGCTACATACTGAGTCAAGGAGTCACACAATTTTTGGTGTGTTTGTTTGTTTGTTTGTTTGTTTGTTTGTTTTTGCTGTTTTCCTGTTACCAGGTCCTTTCTTACTTCCTTTATTGCTTCTTTCACCCACTAGATTTCCTTCCTTTCACTTCATAGGTGAAGGTTTAGAATATCAAGTTCACCTCTCTGTTCTTTCCGATTATATACACCAGTGCTGGATGTTTCCCTCAAGAGATGGCTTTTGTCGTGTCACACAAAGTTTAGTGAGTTGCATTTTCAGTTTGACCTAACCTCTCCTTTTTAATTTGCATGTGTTCATAGTCCACATGCACGGCTTACAAATGCAGCATTTACTCTCTCAGTATTTAGAGGAGCTTTTTTTTCATCCTTCTCTATAACTGATTTCTGTTTTAATTTCACTGTGTACCAACAGCAAACACTCCATGGTTTCTGTTCTGTAAGTGTATTTAGGTGCATTTTTATGAAAGTAGAATGCAAACTCTCTTGGCAAATATTTCACATGAACTGGTGAAGTGTGTATTCTACTCTTAATTAGACGGCTTGTTCCAATAGAGTCATTGATATGCAGCTGATTGATAGTGCTTTTGACTTAACTATCTCCTTCCCAATTTTTCTGGGTATCTCTGTCACTTACAGAGTACATTGAGGCTCAGATGGTGGATTCAAATGTTTCTCTTTGGACCACTACCATGTTTTGCCTCTTATATTTCAATGCTCATGTTTTAGGTAGAGAGCACAGTAAGGACTGAATGTCTCCTTAAAGAGTTCATGTCTCTGTCATAATGCAATGTCCCTCTCTATGCTGATAATACACATTGCTTTGAAGTTTGCTCTGGTTGAAGTTAATATAGCAAATTCACCTTTCTTTTGATTTATCTTTCTGTCTTTGCATTTAATGTATATGCTGTTAAACTTACAATATGTTTCTTGTACAATAGATTTTTTTTATCTTGTGATTCATTCTGACAATGTGTTTTAGGTGGTATATTTATTCCAATGATATTTAAAGTGATTATTGATAGTGTCAGATTAATATCTACTATAATTGTTGTTAGTCTTTACTTTTTATCTTTGTGGTTTGTTTTCTTTCTTTTTTCTTTCTTCCACTCTTCTGCCTCTTGTAGTTTTAGTTATTTGTATTATGTTGATGTGTGTGTGTTTGAGTGTGTGTGAGAGAGGGGGGAAGAAAGAGAGACAGAGAGAGGTCACCACAGCACACATTGAGAGGTCAGGAAACACACTGTACAAGTCTGCTCTTTTCTTTGCCTGTGTAAGGCTCAGGGATAGACCATGGATTGTTCATTAAGCTTGGCTGCGAGTACCTTTCCCACCTGAGCCATCTTCCCAGGCTGCTCTGCAGTTTCTAATTGAGCATTTTGTGACTTTGATTTTTTTCTATGTCAGCACATCAATCATTCTTTACCAATTTATTTTTTCATTGTTCCTCTGAAGTTTCAGCATATGCTTATGACTAATACAGGTCTGTTATACAATAACACCATATTGCTTCCCAATTGGTTCAAGAGTATCCATAAGTTAGTCATCAAATAAAACATGGTTGCTGTTTTGAACAAACAGGTGTTCAGGTAGGAATTAAAATAAAACTTTTACCTTCATGTGTCTCTTCCCTGTGTATTCTTTTACTTTTCTTTTTTTTATGTATGAGGAACTTCTTTAAACATTTTTAGCAAAAAGGATTTGTTTTACTAGCAACAAAACCTCTTAAGTTTTTCCTAGAAGAATTATTTCTCTTTCCCCCTGAAGGGTATGTTAAGTGGAAAAAAAAACTCTAGCATATTTTCGCTATTTGATCAACAATTAATTATTTTATTTCATTCTGTTGCTTACATAATTTCTGAGAAGTTGGTGTATTTCTTCGCTTATCGTCTTGGTAAGTTAGCATATTTCCCTTCTTCTAACTTGATATTTCTCTCTTTATCTCTGGTTTATGGTAAGTTAAATATAATATGGCTGTATATAGAGTCATTTATGTTATCACTTTCTGTTTTCTGAAATTCATAGATCTTTAGTATAGTATCTAATATTAATGAGGTAAATTCTTGGTTTACTTCTGATATTTGCTCTCTTCTCTCTCTCTCCCCTTTCATGGTGTTCTTACTAAGATTGTGCTACACTCATTCTGTTGTTGCTCCTCTTTACATTACGATTCATAACAGTAGCAAAATTGCAGTTACAAAGTAGCATTAAAAATAATTTTATCGTTGGGTGGTGACCATGAGAGGAAACTGTATTAAAGGGTAACAGCATCGGAAAGGTTGAGAACTACTGTACTAGGTGTGATCTTCATAAGGGCTCCAAATTATATTTCCAACTCAGGAGGGGGTTTGATGGCTACAGGGGCCATAAATACATGTAAGTAGGTACATACATACATACATATATACATACATATACATATATACATATGTGTTTGTGTGTATATATACACACATATTCGTATACCTATATAATTTCCCCATTTTGTCTACTTGAAAGAATTATTATTGCAGGGGACAGTATGTGTCGTGGGTGGTATGTGTCTGTAGCACATACATAGGGTCAATGACAGGTTATGGTGTATGCTTTCTTTCTACCTTTACAAGGCCAAGCGCCTTAGTTTGACAAGCTTGCCCACTGACTTCTTAATTCGTCCAGTCTACCACAGTTAGCCTGACTCTTGGTGGATTTTTGTTGCCACGTTTCAACCTCTGCATGGCTCGGTGGTTTTTTGCTAGTTTTGTTTTCTTTTCTTTTCTTTTTTAAGATTCTTCCTTAGAATTCCTTCTTTCTATTTATATTACTGTTTTTCTGCATGATCTATATTGTTTTTGCGTGTATGCACATGTGTGTAGTGTGCATGTATGTCTGTGTGTGTGTATGTGTATAAGTGTTCAGGTGTTCACATATGTAACCATATGTGTGGGTGAGTGTACCTGTATGTGGGAAGGCCAGAAGTAGACAGTGGGTGCCTTCCTCAATAGCTCTCCATCTTCAATACTAGGCTGAGTGTCTTGGCGAGTCTGGACCTCCTCTTTTCAGCTAGGTGGGCTTGCTCTTGGTATTTTCTAGCTCTGCATCCTGACTGCTGGGATCCATGTGGGCTGTCATCCCCACCTCGATTGGATGTGGGATATGAGGTTGGATCCTCGCTGTTGGAAGGCAGTCATTTTACCCACTGAGCCACATACCCTCTCCAGGCCTGTGGTCTATATTTGTTTGTCTTCTAATTAGAGCCTTTAGCATATTTAGCATTATTCTTTAAACTCCTGAGCTGGCATTTCCAATAGTCTTACCGTATCTATGTTTGTCTGGTGCTTGCTGTGTTTTTCCAAACTGTAGTTTTGTTCGCTGGAATTTAGAATACCTTCAAATGTTGGGGTGAAAGTGGAACATGACAGACGAGTTAAAGAAACTATGGCAAATCGGCTGCTACTAATAAGTTGCCAAGGTACAGCGGGAGGAAGTACGTAGAGTCTTCTGGTTTTATTTGTAAGTAGCTGGCTGGGCTACTAGGCCAGCCATTCTCATCCTGTGGATCAAGACCCCTTTATAGGTTGAATAACCAACCCATTCATAGAGATTGCATATCACATATCCTGCATATCAGGCATGTACAGTATAATTCTTAATAGTGGCAAAATTACAGTTACAAAGTAGAAATGAAAATAATTTTATGGTTAGGGGTCACTACAACATGAGGAACTGTATTAAAGGGTCGCAGCAAGGGGAAGGTTGAGAAACACTGTACTAAGGCTATGATCTTCATAAGGGCTTTGAAGTGTGTTTCCAACGTAGGAGCGACTTGATGGTTACAGTGGCCTAGAGTCAGCAGTTCCTGTTTACAAGATTAGGTGGACCCAGTAATAAATTAGGCAGTGGTGAAAGAGATTGTTTTTTATGGCAAGAGTTTGAAGAGCTTGGTAAATTTCAAAATGGCCACACTTTGCTCTTCCGGACAGAAACCTAAGGGGATATTCTCTCATCTTTCTTTTGACAACCTGATAAGTCTCCTGGAAGTAAGGCTTAAACTCACAGGATCTCTCTACCACTGAGCTCCCTGTCGGTTTTAGCATTTGAATTTGTATGTAGTGAGCCTCTAGCAATTAGTCAATTAGAATTTAATGTTTCTTCTCTGGCTCTGGTTCCCGCAAAGATTTCCCCTCAACTGAGTAAATAATAAATCAAAGAATGGGTTTGCAGCAGGTTTCTCTCAGCCCTTCTTTGCATCCTTTCCCTAGCATAGGCATAGCAAAGTCCTGAGCTAGGTGCCCTCTGCCCAGACTAAGAGAGGAAAGCAAGACAAGGCAGATATAATCACATCCAGCTGTAGTATTGTGAGGTGGGCATTGAAGGCAAGGTTTCCATCACTCTTCCCCAATAATCAGGACCGTGGGACTTCAGTGATTAAAACAGGTATTAGTCAATTATGCGGAGCATGTTTGGGGACTGAGATACTCTCTGGAAATAAATATGTGCTGTTTTTATATTATTTTGAATTTCCTTCTGAGCCCAACTTGACATTGAGTCTCCTTGTGTGTGACTTGTCATAAGTGTCCTTAGTGGGATTCTTTGGAGAAAAGCTCCTTTCTTATAAGACCTTTGATAGGCTCTTCCCATATTTTCAGAGGCCATAAGCCTGTTAATGCATACATATGGCCAGAGCCAAGTCTCATCTCAATGCATTTTATGTCACAAAGCATCCATCCATCTCACACATACAGAGAAAATGCCACAGTGTACCACCTCTTTGCTGGTGTTTTGTGCAGGTTGCTTAATTTCACTGCTTCTGTCAAGCCATTCTTTATCAGAGTCTAACAGCCTTTGAGTGCATAGTGCTCTATCACTTATGTAAGGCTTGTATTGATCTTTCTGGTGTGTACTCTAAAGTGCCTGGCATCGAAAGCCAGCAAGGCAGCCGGGTTGAGCAGTATGGGCCATTTACAAACTTCAGGATGAGATGCCGCAGGATGCCAGGGAAAATGTTTTTGTTTTTCCAGAGGGAACCATAGTTCATGAAATGTGGTTAACGTACCATTTTTTGTATAGCCTTAAAATCATTTTATAACCACACTGAGTGCCTCTAAACATTAAATATATTTTATAAGTAGTTGGTTAACTAGCTGTTGTAAGCTTTAAATAGTAAATAAAATGGAAAGACACTAAATAGTGACTATATTTCATAGAGTAAGATGCTTTTCTAGCCACTCAATAATTCTCAACGTTAAGAAAAATTGATTTTCCAACTGCTGAGTGCCTCTAAAAATTAACATCTTATCTTCCTAGAGGGGATGCTTTTTAGCTAGTGTCCTTTCTGTCAGCTTTTGACTTAATGGGCTGCAAGGCTCCCTTCTTGCTGAAAATTTCTGTAGGCTCTGTTGGAGTATAATTTCACTTGGACATATAATAATTAACTGAGCAAAATATACAATAAGATAATTGCACGTTCTGTTCTATATCATAATTGCAAACAAGTAGTTTACCTACTGGCTATTCTTAGCCCTTGCCTCTTGCCTTCTACTCTCAAGAGCAGGACTGCATAGAGTGACCTAAAGCAGTAACCAAATAGAAGAGTTATTAATTCTCAAGACCTTTAAGCAGCATCTGTGAACAATACATGCAATTTTTCACTTCCAAAAACCTGCTGGGGAAAGGAATTCCCCAAGGTGACAAGAATCATTTTTTTTATTATTATTATATGTAAGCACATTGTAGCTGTCTTCAGACACACCAGAAGAGGGCGTCAGATCTCATTACAGATGGTTGTGAGCCACCATGTGGTTGCTGGGATTTGAACTCAGGACCTTCAAAAGAGCAGTCAGTGCTCTTACCCACTGAGCCATCTCACCAGTGCCAGAATCACTTTTTTTTTTTTAAAAAAAATGTGAAGTTAAATCACCTTCCTGGTTCTTTATCAGCTCTGTCTGGTCTTAAAGAAAAACCTATTGCTGGTCCAGGAAGGTGGTTCAGTAGAAAGATGCTCTTGCCACCAAGCTTGGCAAATTGAATTCAAGCCCCTGGGCCTACATGGTAGACAATGTGAAAGTTGTTCTCTGACTTCCAAATATACACTAAAGTATATGCCCACCTCCACATACTATATTAATTAGTTAATTAATTAACATTTAAAAATCACATTGCAAGGCTGAGACTTCCCATACAAATAGCTCACCCTATTATAGAAGTTGAAAAGCAACCCAGACACGTCACACTTACATAGAGCACCAGTAAAAGAAGAGTCAGCTCTTACTTCTGTAAATTACAAACCAGCTGAGTGATCTTTGATAGAGCCAAGTCAAAGGACTTCTCTAAATAACATATTTCATTAAGATGTTATATATAAAATTATATGCACACACATCCTTGTCAGTGGAGCGCCATTGTAGCACTTATGGTTTTAGGTAGATCTGGTGGCTAGATAATTGCCAAGATTCCTTTGCGATCTAATGATGTTTAAATTCCTTCTAGCCTCTTCTCCCATTCTGAGAGACACACTGATGTATGGCATTTCTCCCTGTTCCACAACAGTAAGTGGCCAGCATGTGGTGGACTAAAGGACGCATAAGCATCACACTTCTTGGGTACATGTGCTTATATTTAGAAGTAATATAAGCCAGGTTCAAAACTCTCCTCAGACACACCCTTTAAAACCTCCACTGCTATTCAGTGAGAATCCATATGGGATCAAATGAGGACAGGTTATTGACTTATAGCCAAATCCAGAAATGAGCTGGCACTTACTCAGACATGATAGACTGATAGTTCCAGAAGGCTTTTGGAAGATGTAGCCAAAAGGAAAACATCCCAAAAATACTGTACTCCCTGGATGGGAATACTGACTGAGTGACCACTGTATTCCTAGTCAATAATTGTTGTTCAGTGAATGCTATGTGAAGCTAAACTAAAATTCAAGCAGATGTACCACAATAGACAGAAAATGTCTAAAATAGAAAGATCCAGGGGGCTTGAGACTATGCTCAATGCGAGCCTTCTCTTTGAATGTTAAAGAGAAAAGTGCTCATAAAACTTATGTGTCCAAATTATTTTGGTTTTTTTCCTTTTGTTTTTTGGGTTTTTTTGGTGGGGGTGTTAGATTTGATCCAAATACAACTTCTCTGGCAAGAAATCAGAATGAGGTCTTACACTTCTTCAATATACACATATCTCAAAATATAGATGAGAGAGAGAATACAAATGTCAGACCACATTGCCATTGTTTGGACAATGTCACTTTACTACTGAAGGAAATTATAGTGGTTAACATTAATAGATGGATAACTAAGTACCAGTTACTGTTTAAGAGACCCATGTATATTGTCTAATCTAATCTTAATCTTTAGTCCTTAGGTATGCATTATTGGGTACTCGTAAGGAAAAGAATCACCACTGTTTGTGAAAAACCTCCAGGATAGAATAATTGAGAATGCAGATGAAGCTATAGCAGTAATCACTGTAATTAAAATCCGAAGTACTATATTCTACTATGATGCCCATAAGAATATTCTCTCCAATTAGTTTAAAGTCCCTGATATGAAAAGCCATTATAGATAAAGAACACTATGAAAAATAGAGGAGTCGGCAAACTGGAAGTCCAAAAAAAAAAAAAAAAAAAAAAAAAAAAAAAAAAAAAAAAAAAAAAA
>JADRCD010234403.1:12858-24338 GCA_019843815.1 Montemys delectorum
AAAAAAAAAAAAAAAAAAAAAAAAAAAAAAAAAAAAAAAAAAAAAAAGATGTGACTCAGAAAGAAACAAATGCCATATCCACAGTTGGAGAAAGACTTTACCTGCCCTCTGGTATGAGCTCAGTAAATATAATCCTAGGGATTAAAGTATGTGTGCATTTCTTTCTTCTTAATGCTTCAGAGAAGGAAAGGGCCAACAATTGTATATACAACAGGATATTTTTCGCCATGCTTAACCATTGGCAAAATTGTTGATTCAAAGCTTATATATCAGATCTTGTTAGGAACTGTGATTCTATTAAGACCCAATCCATGGCGTTCCTGAAGTCCATATCCACTTCCTGGGGAGCTACCATGCCTAAAAGACCACATCAACTCTTCCTTTAAACTGTGGTTCGCAAAGTTTTGCTAATAATGTTAAAGACTGGAGAGATGGCTCACAATTAGGAACACTGAATGCTTATCCACAAGACCCAGGTTTAATTTCTCATACCCAAATATTGGCTCACAACTACATGTTAACAACTGTTCTGAGAGTGAACTGACATCCCCTTTTAGCCTCCATGGGACTGTACATAGGTGGTGCATAAACATGCATGCAAGCAAAGCACCCATATACACAAAATTAAAATAAATGAATTTAACAAAAGTGTCAATTGAAAAGTAAGAGCCCAATAAAATAGGCTCTTTTTGTTTTAAGAAGCGAAGAAACAGAAGAATTGTCACAACTTCTGAACAACCCCCCCCCCACACACACACACACGCATTGCTTTTTTTCAACTTCAGTTACATAAGAGACTGACTCTGATTTTTACCTAATCCAGTATTTAGTCAACAAGTATTTCCCAAAACACTATGGCAGGCACAAGGCTAGACTCCATGGACAACTCAATGAAAGAATGCTATATAACTAACACCCCCCCCAAAAAAACCCCTGAATTATAAGGATGGCAAGCGCTATAATGAGCTGGATATGGGTGCCTTTGGGAAGAAAGGAATTTAGTGAGATCAGATGAACGGGAAAGTTCCTATAGAAATTACATCCCTCAATAAAGATCAGGACCAGCCCCTGCAGATAACTGAGGGGAGGTTCCAGGGATACTTGCTGTCATATTCAGTGAGCAGCAATGAGGTGAAGGATAAAGTTGGGGTGTGGCAGCTGTTTACCTCAGAAGTCTCTGAGGTTTAGCACAGCCCTCTAGGCCATAATAAGCACTTTGGGTTTTTATCTTAAGCCAGGTAATGAATACCTGGCAAATGGTATGGTACCATCTTACTTCAAATGATCTATTCTGGCCATGGGTTTAAAATGTGGAGAAAGAAGGTTAGAATTAGGAAGACAAATTAAGAGACCATTGCAAATACCAACTTCCTTCCTAGGCTTGGGCAAAGATAATATTGATAGAAGTTTGATGTGGAAGAGATTGAGTTTAAAGCCTCAAGCTTTGCTGACTGACTGCATGTGGGACAGGAAAGGAAAGGAAGGGGGAAGAAGGGCTTATTTAGTGTTTCTCTGGATAACTAGAGAGTTAGGAATGATTATCTATTACAGCTTTA
Organism: Montemys delectorum; assembly: GCA_019843815.1. Lineage (NCBI taxonomy): Eukaryota > Metazoa > Chordata > Mammalia > Rodentia > Muridae > Montemys > Montemys delectorum. The sequence goes on from JADRCD010234403.1 coordinate 14,415, forward strand.
GTTTTGCTGCCACAACATAAAATTGTGCCACAACGATGGCACTTTTCAGAGTACTATGACACCAAACAACTGTTTGGCACATACACAAACTAAAATAAGTTGTTAATGACCCTATCTCGAAAAACAGGCAGACAACAAGAAGCAACAAAGAAAGATAGGGAAGTCAATCTGAGGTTTCCATGTGCACATGGACAGCAGAAGCAAATATATGTGGATGTGTATACGCCACAAGCAAGAAACAAACCTCATAAATATGTTTCCATGTAACTGTTTGAGAAGTAGAATTCCATGTAGCTAAACTCATTTTTCTTTACTTTTTTTGTAAGCACTCTTTTGTATTCATCTCACCTATCTCTAAAAGACGTTGAAAGCATTTACTCTTAAAACCTAAGTAAAGCCAAATGGTAAGAGTTATAAACAGGAGATTAAAAAAAAGAATAGAATACAAAAATATGAATTGATAGAACTAACCAAATACTTGGGAAACCTTTGAACCTGGGGTATATCCATTAGTTTTGTTTCTAGCTGAAGTAGTTTTTGGAATTTCATACTTCCAGGAACATGTTCTCCCAGAAGCTCCACCTGGTTGTAATAACTATGTCTGCCCCTTTCACAAGGTTGTCATCTGGGCAGCTTGCTAAAGGAAGATGGCACCTGCCCAAAGGTGCATCAGATACACCACTCCAGAGCTGGCCTAAAATGCCACCCATCCAATTTGACTCCATAAAGAACACTTAGTTATCCACACCTTTGTCCTGGGGCAGCCCACTTGGCTGCCAATCGCAACAAAGCTGCTAAAACTGCATCCTTGGTAAAATGTTCTTTCCTTTTTTTTCCCTAAGGTTCTCCATCGCCATTCCTAGGGATTAAACCCACAGTCTTATGTATACTCTATATAACTAAGCTCTAATGGCCCCATATCTGCCTTACTTGATACTTGTGAAGTTCAACTTTTTCTTTAGACACTTTTTTTTTTCTGCTGAGATTCCTCCATGCCATCTGTGATTCCCAAGATCCTGGGCAGGCAAAAGTCCTTTAAGCTATGGTTCTGGCACTGGATGATTTCAAAAGTAATAAATGAGGACCAGGTTCAGCTCTCTGCAGTCTGTGCTAACACCCTAAGCATTGAAAGATTTAAAGTTCCCAGCTCTAAGCTCACTCACCTTTTCCAATAGTTTCTCACGGAGCTCTGTGTTTCCAAATTGAGGGAGGAACACCATGTTGCAGTAAGCCTTCATTATTTTAGATCAAGATCTGATGGCTGAGGATACATGATATAATTCTACTTGCCTTAAAAGGTCCAGGAATTACAGTCATAAGAATGACAGTGCTCTAGGATTGAGTTGTAAATGCCCATTTTTCTATCGATGTGGTCTAAAAACCTAGATGTGAGGAAGGCATTAAAATTACCTTAGAGTAAAATTTAATCCTTGATGTCTGTATAGGACATGATTCCATTAATGAGTAAACCCAGTAACCCTTCTACTAAATTAGGGGAAAACTGCATGCCCAGATTCCTTTCAAGGAACTTAGCGAATAAAATGGCCCAAAAGAAATGAGACAGGTAGAAACAAATTCTTGAAATAAACATCAAGAAATGGAAATAGTCTGCCTTTATCATTCCCACATATATCCCACTGGTGCTAAGAATAATAGTACACTCAAGTTCTTCTCAGACTGTGCCCACACAGTGCCAAAGGGTCTAAAAGTATCCCGTAGCTATCCTCTAAAAGCTATACTTTTCCTTTTTTTGTTTTGTTTTGATTTTTGTTGTTTGTTTTTGAGACAAGGTTCCTCTATGTAGTGCTGACTGTCTTGGAACTCTCTGTGTAGACCACTCTGGCATCTAACTCAGAGATCTCTCTCTGCCTCTGCCTTCTGAGTGCTATGATTAAAGGTTTGTGCCACTACTGCACAGCTACACTTCATTTTTACATACATCATTCCCTTAATACTTTTATGGATCACTAAAAGGACTAATGGATGGATTAGGAGAGGTCCAGCAGTACAATGAGTCACATTAGACAGCAGTGACATAGGTGCCTACCTCATAGTCCTCATCACCAAGGGCTATAAAAGGGTGGGGAGATGCAGTCTTTAAAGTGCTACTAGGATATATTTCCCTCCAAAATCTTTCCTGTATGTAAAAGAATGTTTGCTTTTTAAAACTGAGTTCAAATTTAGCTCCAGCAGTAATTGTGTTTAAGTTGAGTGTGGCAACAGAGCATTGTATTTTCAGTCTACAGAGAAAACACCAAGGGTCCATAAATTAACAAATATGAAGCATTGGACATCCCATTAGAATATAACAGATGTTGAAAAACACTACAAAAAAATGAAGATGGGAGCTAGCATAGGGGACTTAAGAAACAGTCTAAAACATTGCTAACATGCAAGCAAATTAGAGACCAGGAATTTATACAGGGGAAGATGATTGCTTGCCTATTTCAGTCTATAAACAACAAAGAATCAACTGAAGTCCAAGGGGCTAGAAAGGCTAAGGATAGAACCAACTCTACAGTACGAGTGAAACTCTACTTCAGTAAACTTTAATATACCAACCTGTTGTAAAAGGCACACACTATGGTAATTCTATGGTAGTGAAAACTCCTGAATTTAGGAACAAGGCAGTGACATCATACATATGTACATGTATCTGTTCTGTTCCATTAGATTTCCTCGAACTATAGTTATTTTATAAGTTACAGGAGGGCTAGTGACATGTATTATTCTAAGCTTTTGTCTTTGTCCCACTTTCTGACACAGCAATCTGACCCCTTTAATTTTTGATGATAGGAACATCTTGTGAGCTAATGACATAATATTTAGTGGACTCCTACATAGGATCTGGTCATCAGAAAGAACAAAACCCAGTATCGAGCTTGAAAATTTTAACACCATCCTTCCTATCTTTAGGGAAGAGAAAAGTGGGGGAGGTTGGAGTTCGGCATTAATTATATCTACATAGTAAAGTCTCAGGGAAAACTCAACTGTGGATTTCAGAAAGTTCACAAGCTGGGAAACATACCAACATGTGGTGAAGGACACACATTTAACTCTGTGGCAGTCAGAACTTCTGAATTTAGGCATAAACTAGTCTAGAGACATATCTGAACTTTTGATATTGTAGCAGAATGTCAAATGATTGAAAACTATAAAATTAAGTCACAAAAATATGATCAGAAAAAAACCTTGTGATTGCTTTAAGCAAGTTTTAGTACTGGGTCACATTCATACCTGAGCTGTAGAAAGCTAAGGGTTGTATACATATTTCTAGACTGTTCTACCTCTTCAGTCCTTTGGATATTTAATTGTATTCTTTAACATAATCGTTGCACCAAGTCAGCAATAATACATAAGTTGTTTTCTAAGGTTCTGTGTGACACTCTAGCAAATTATGAAATATGAGACAAGTATTGCAGAACTCTCCAGGCCAGATAGGGCTTTTCAAAGGTTTAGTAGTGTTATCTTCCATGCTACTAAACCCACCTTTCAGTCCATCTGATCACTGTGGCTATCCTAGGTGATGCGCTTGCAGTCTCTGTGCCATTGCCATTTGATTTATGTGAAAGTCTTTCTTTTTTGGCTAGTAATTTAAAAAGCTACTCCCTTCATTGTACTATTTTCACAGGAACCTTTCTCCTCTTACAATGTAACCCTTGAGGACTATTTCTGGTATCACTTAACATGCTGCTTAACATTACAAGAGAAGGATGCTGGTAGATCTATGCTCTGCTTCACTTTTCCTGTAATTTACCTCTGCTGAATATTCATGTTTATCCATTGTGTTTGCTCCTGCATTAAGACTTTCAAACTTTTGCATCCTCCATAAGTAAAAGCCAAAACAAAATAGATTCTGTTTGAAGGAAATTTCACGAATTGGATCTAGTCTGCCTTTGAGATCTTTTTCTTAGCTCCATTCTTCCCCAGTTCCTCTATCAAGTTTCCCTGTCTACAACTTCTTTCAAAAGAAGTGGTCAGAAGATTGAACTTTCTTTTTCTCCTGCTATCAAAGATGTAACTTTATCCAGACCCACACCCTTCCTTAAAACTGTTCCTAGTTTTAAGGAAGAACTTACTTTTCCCTGCTAATTCTACTGTGTTCCATGTATCAGGCTTTCTCAAATTTGTTATCCTTTCTGTACTGCTTGTTAATTTTTTAACACTTTGGTGTGTGTGTGTGTGTGTGTGTGTGTGAGAGAGAGAGAGAGAGAGAGAGAGAGAGAGAGAGAGAGAGAGAGAGAGATTTAGGGTTTCTATTGCTGTGATGAAACACTATGGCCAAAAAGCAAGTTGGGGAGGAAAGGGTTCCAAAACACCATTTATCATTGAAGGAAGTCAGGAAAGAAACAAGGCAGGACCCTGGAGACAGGACCTAATGCAGAGGACATGGAGGGGTGTGGTTTACTAGTTTGCTCCCTGAGGCTTGCTCAGCTTGCTTTCTTATAGAACCCAGGAGCACAAGCCCAGGATGGCCCCACCTACAATAGGCCAGACTCTCCTCCATCCATCACTAATTAAAAAATTGTCCTTCAAATCTGCCTTCACTGAACACTATGTTCTATCATTTTCAAGCCTCTACTATATACCAGAAAACTTATATTTGTTTTCTTCAAGTTGTAAGGTTTCTTCTAACAATGACCATACAATGATTGATAATTTATCCTTCTTTTACTTGACTCTGACTTCATACAGTGCAAGGATATATTTTTAAATTCAAACTATGACTAGAAAAATATCCAGAATATATTAATCCCTAAATGTATGTGTGTTACATCAAAAAGGAATCAATTCATTAACAAAATGACATATGTATGCTAACAATATATGAGCTGTTTCTAAAATAAGATGGTCAGAGTCTTATATTCTTAGAATGTATATAATAGACTATTCATGAATAGTCTTATATGAATAAGAAATCTTTTAACAATCTATATTTTTATTGATAAAATTCTTCTGTACTGTTATGCTATTCTTTATTTTGGTTCCTATTTTCCCCTCCAGGTTCATCTCTTAGAACAATTGTAAGTTAACCAAAAGGTTTATATATGTTTATTATCTTTGTATGTAGTCTATGGATTTTTGAGTCAAATATATTTAAACCTCTATTTTTTCTTCTCACCTGTATAACAGCAATGAGACATGTTTGTGGATGTTAATGAAACGTTCTGTCAAATTCTAATCTTTCTCTTGTCAAACTTTCCAGTGTGGTGAAAGCAACTATACAACTTAAAAGAGGAGGTATTTCCTTAGCTTACGTTATCATTGACCTTACCATACAGCTATGTTTCCATGGATCTTTATTGTCCTCATCTTTTTTCTTTATGACATCAGAAAAAATAGCCCCACCCCTACCGTAGCCTGATACATATGTGTCTTTACTTGCCTTTTTTTGCCTGACAAGCTCTAATTGGTCCTTTACTGCCTTTCTCATAGATCATCAGTTCTCTGCTACTGTGTCTAGACAGGGGCATATTAATATCTTGATTTCTTATAATTGACTTATTGGATGAGCACATCATATCCAGTTGACTTCTCTAGGGTAATGAGTTAGTTTTTCTTAAGGCTTTTGAACTATGGCCTAGTGCAATGCTGAAAGATAGACAGTGTATTTCTGGCATTGAATTATTGCTGGGACCACACCATCATTTCATCATCTCCCTCAATATTTCAAACCTCTGTCTCTCTACCATTGTTTATCATTAATTCTGGAGTCAAAGAACTCTACATCCAAATTGTAGCTGACTTTATAACCATGAAACAGAAGTTACTTATTCTCATACCATCTTACAGTGCTATTTGAGGAATCAAATAAAATAATAGACTTAAGTCATGTATCACAATAAATATCCAAAGTAAGTATTCAGCAATCATTGATGAAGCAGTGGTCATCATAATTCTACCAGACGATTTTAGACTATCACTTCAGTTCTCTATGAGTAACTGTACTGCTGACGATACAGTTTCCAACTAAATAATTAGGCATGTTTATCAAAAATGCTAACATCCTGCTTCTCCCCCTTCCAAGTTTTCCTCATGTTTCCCAACATGATGTGATGGCTGAGTAATCACTTACAAAGGCCTGAAAATGTTTCTAGGCTAATCCCATCAGGCCCTACATTCCTTTTTACTTCAGTCAATCCTGGAAACCACAAGTCATCTCTCACCACTTGAATTCTCAGATCTCCAGAATGCTTTGAACTGTCTCTCATCTGGAACAATCTTCCGCTCCTCCCAAATCCTGCCAACACACCCTCTGGAATTTCTGATAACTCATTGACTTGATGTTTCTTCTTCCTTATAAGTGTTTCCTTGACTTTATGGCCCAGACTAAGGCCTGCTTATGCTTGTCAATGCTGCTTCCCCTTTGGACTTCAGAAGGGTGGCATTTTTTTCTCTCTTATCTCTTAAAAATCTAAAAGTATTGTGATATTGCTTGTTGGCATTTCCATGCAACTAAACTCCCTTTCCTCCAAAAAGAATCCCAGCTCTCTTGAAAATCATTCCATTTGACAACCTCTGGTCAGAATACCCACTGCCCTCATTCTAGTTATTTGTAGAATCTGAGACCATTGGTCCTCATTAAGTGAAAATTAAGAAGCTGCTTCCTGAAACCACCACTATTCTGCAATAGTTCCAAGACTGGTGATTTTGTTTCCATATGAACTCCTATGATGGAATATTCTCTCACTGTCTTTCTTCTTAGTCCCTTGACCTCCATGTGTCCAATGATAATATATTATTCTCCCCTCCCTCTCCCACTTTCTCCTAAATCACATAGAAGGTCCTCTTGTTGCCTTGATGATAGATATCAATAACCTATTTTTGAAATGTCCCAGTTGTGAGCACCTTTATTCGCTAGTCTCTTTAATAGTGCTTGTAAAAACAAAACAAAAAGAATGAAATTCTTCATTTGTACTGGGAGATCAATCCCATCAACATTCACTTGTCTTATCGCAGCTTCACATCTCTCCTTACCCAATATAACTGATATCAGTTCTCATCCTTTTCATGATCTCTCCCATTCCCCTGACAACATCACTGCCCATCTTTCATTGTCCTGTCCACTGCTTAGCCTGACAACAGCTCCTTTCTATTCTGTGCCTGACTCAGAGAAGCTTGGTGTGACTTGACAAGACATGTAACTGAGGAACTGAGTTGATCCATTTTACTTGAAGTGTGTGACTATCACATTGGTAGAGTTGGCCCATGATGTACTCATCAAATCCTAACACACATTTCTAATCAGTTTACCTCCCCCTTACTCAAAATGAACACTGTCTGAATACTTAACCTTTATCCTCCAAACCTCAACGAACCTCAACATCTTTCATCCACTTTATTGTACTTTCTGGCTAACTTCCTTACCTCAGATTTCATGGCTAATATATTTCCAATAAAAGAATGTCCACGTTTTCTTACTAGGGCTTCTCTAGGAAATATTTTGCATTTCTTTTTTTGTGTATATGATAGATCATTTTTTTTTACCTAATTCAGACTATACTTCCTTCCCCAAGTGTATGCACTAGACCCCATTCCTCTACCTTATTCAATAGTTTTTCTCCAATTATGTGTGTGTGTATGTGTGTGTGTGTGTGTGTGTGTCACCACTTATCTTTTATTCAGAAGGAGCTTATCATAGATCCCCACCACGAAACAAGAAAATCAAAGTGCCTTGCTTGATTTTTATATCGCCAAGTCCCCACTGCTTTATTTCCCCCTTTGTATCTCCTTTCTTGCTCATTTATATCAAACTGATACGTTAAAATTATACTACACTACGATCTCAATTTCCTCCAGTCTGGTATTTGCTGTAAAGACTTCATTCAGTCTGTCAGGTTCCAACTTCTTAAAAACTATCACTGTCAGCATCACTGTAGTGATTTGAATAAAAATGGACCCCATAGGCCCATAGGGAGTGGCACTAGAGATTGGGTTTTGAGGTCTCAGAAGTTCAAACCAGACCTAGAGGATCACAGTTTGTTTCCTGCTGCCTGCTAATCCTGATGCAGAACTCTCAGGTCCTTGTCCGGCACCATATATGCCTGGATACTACCATGCTTCCCACCATGATGACAATGGACTAAACCTCTGAACTGTAAGCCATCCCCAGTTAAATGTTTTTCTTCATAAAAGCTGCTGCGATCATGGTGTCTCTTCACAATTAAGACAATCACCTTCTCCTCTCTGCCAAAAGCAGAAGGTAAACTCATTCACCCTTGTGGCAACATTAACATAGTTGACCACTTTTAGGAACATTTATATTTCCAGCTTCTAAGATGTCTGTGTCCATCCTGTGTCCATTTCAATTTCCTTTTAGCTTTTGGGCTTTCTCTGTTAATCTCTTCTTAAGGCAACCAAACTGACTTGGTCAAAGGAGATTATTTCATAGCCATGTTCAACACAAATCTATGGCATCCCACTATCATTCAGAAGGAAAATGGAAGTCCCTCCAGTGATTTTGAAGGTCTTAATTTGACTTTCTCATAGCTGTCACCATGCTCTCTGATGATACTGTACCATCCCACCCACCCAACTAATAGCTCTGCATGGATTTATTTCAGACACACTCATACCGCCAGTACCTTGGGCTTGCTGACCTCTCTACTTATTAGAATGGCTGGCTGTCTCTTGCATTCAGACTGTCTTGTAAATGTATACATGCTTTCTTCTACATGAAAGTCATGATCCCAATTTATCTAAACTTTTTTTCTCCCCAGTAGTGTTCAATATATGATGTGTTTATTCATTCTTTCACACATAAAATTAATGGTGCATGGGACTGGCTAGGGCATCACTACAGTTTCACTAGCAGCTAGCAATACTCGTTGCTTGATAAATATTAGCTGAATGGATAAATAAAATCCTTCATTAGAATGTCAACATTCTTCTGATAAGCATCTATGTATGCATTCCTTAAAAAAAAAAAAAACATTAAAAACCTTTATTCACTACTTAAACCAAATCCCTAGCACAGTGAATTGAGAATGTAGGCAAATGCGTTGGCCATAACCTTCTGCTAAATGCCTTTCCTTTGTCCTAGCACAGAATTTATTGACTAATTCTTATAACGCTCTCCATTTCCCACAAAATGCAGGGTGGTTAAAGAACAAAATCAATAAAAATAAGAATGCTTTGAGCAGGAAAGAAGAAAAGAGAGATAGTGAAGGGAAAACATTTTTTAAAGGAACCCATAAACACAAAGGACTGGTATTGGAGAGACAAAATTAGGCCGAAGAAAGACTTTGTAGGGAATCCTGTTAGTAGAGCAACCTCTACTTGCCTCTTCTCCTCAGTAGACTCTAATAAGTGTGCTTTAGGCCTGCCTGTGCTCCATCATGCAGAACAAAGGACAAACATTTTGGCCTCAACTTCTAGTTATCTGAGCTCAGATAGGGACAAACAGGATAGGCCTCAGGCAAAACTGTCAACTGGAAAAACTTGGCTTATGTCTGGAAATTCCCTTTTGCCTGTTTCCCTGTTTAGAGACTGCATTCCCACACCTTCATTTAGTAATCTCCTAAACCTTTCCTTTATTAAACACTCCCAAATAATGTCACAACAATACATTTATACCCAGGCTACAATTTTGTCCTTACTCCATTTAATAATTAAACTATATAGGCTTTTAAATTTTCAGCCATTTGGTCAGTTGTATTGTGTAGCAATGAAAAAGAATAGACAGTCTAACCCAAGAAACTCAGTCAAACAACATTCTCAAATAGTATTTTTCTCCAAATACTTAATTTCCTCGGGTAAGATGTCTGATCTTATATTCCTTCACTCTTGGCATGTAGACTTGTTCTTTGATATTTCCTGGGTAGACATGAACAAATGTCTATTCACCCCAGGTATGGCACTGACAAAAAAATCCAGAAATGATTTCACATAAGTCTTACCTTGGCAAACTCATGAATTCACTTG